>JAGFMH010000017.1:417884-559507 GCA_030435695.1 Brachymystax lenok tsinlingensis | reverse complement strand
ATGTCCCCTCTGGTCTCTGTTGTATTGTGTTTTCAGCTAGTAGAGCATGTCCCTCTGGTCTCTGTTGTATTGTGTTTTCAGCTAGTAGAGCATGTCCCCTCTGGTCTCTGTTGTATTGTGTTATTCAGCTAGTAGAGCATGTCCCCTCTGGTCTCTGTTGTATTGTGTTTTCAGCTAGTAGAGCATGTCCCCTCTGGTCTCTGTTGTATTGTGTTATTCAGCTAGTAGAGCATGTCCCCTCTGGTCTCTGTTGTATTGTGTTTTCAGCTAGTAGAGCATGTCCCCTCTGGTCTCTGTTGTATTGTGTTTTCAGCTAGTAGAGCATGTCCCCTCTGGTCTCTGTTGTATTGTGTTTTCAGCTAGTAGAGCATGTCCCCTCTGGTCTCTGTTGTATTGTGTTTTCAGCTAGTAGAGCATGTCCCCTCTGGTCTCTGTTGTATTGTGTTTTCAGCTAGTAGAGCATGTCCCCTCTGGTCTCTGTTGTATTGTGTTTTCAGCTAGTAGAGCATGTCCCCTCTGGTCTCTGTTGTATTGTGTTATTAGCTAGTAGAGCATGTCCCCTCTGGTCTCTGTTGTATTGTGTTATTCAGCTAGTAGAGCATGTCCCCTCTGGTCTCTGTTGTATTGTGTTTTTCAGCTAGTAGAGCATGTCCCCTCTGGTCTCTGTTGTATTGTGTTTTCAGCTAGTAGAGCATGTCCCCTCTGGTCTCTGTTGTATTGTGTTTTCAGCTAGTAGAGCATGTCCCCTCTGGTCTCTGTTGTATTGTGTTATTAGCTAGTAGAGCATGTCCCCTCTGGTCTCTGTTGTATTGTGTTTTCAGCTAGTAGAGCATGTCCCCTCTGGTCTCTGTTGTATTGTGTTTTCAGCTAGTAGAGCATGTCCCCTCTGGTCTCTGTTGTATTGTGTTTTCAGCTAGTAGAGCATGTCCCCTCTGGTCTCTGTTGTATTGTGTTATTAGCTAGTAGAGCATGTCCCCTCTGGTCTCTGTTGTATTGTGTTTTCAGCTAGTAGAGCATGTCCCCTCTGGTCTCTGTTGTATTGTGTTTTTCAGCTAGTAGAGCATGTCCCCTCTGGTCTCTGTTGTATTGTGTTTTCAGCTAGTAGAGCATGTCCCCTCTGGTCTCTGTTGTATTGTGTTTTCAGCTAGTAGAGCATGTCCCCTCTGGTCTCTGTTGTATTGTGTTTTCAGCTAGTAGAGCATGTCCCCTCTGGTCTCTGTTGTATTGTGTTTTCAGCTAGTAGAGCATGTCCCCTCTGGTCTCTGTTGTATTGTGTTTTCAGCTAGTAGAGCATGTCCCCTCTGGTCTCTGTTGTATTGTGTTTTCAGCTAGTAGAGCATGTCCCCTCTGGTCTCTGTTGTATTGTGTTTTCAGCTAGTAGAGCATGTCCCCTCTGGTCTCTGTTGTATTGTGTTTTCAGCTAGTAGAGCATGTCCCCTCTGGTCTCTGTTGTATTGTGTTTTCAGCTAGTAGAGCATGTCCCTCTGGTCTCTGTTGTATTGTGTTTTCAGCTAGTAGAGCATGTCCCCTCTGGTCTCTGTTGTATTGTGTTTTCAGCTAGTAGAGCATGTCCCCTCTGGTCTCTGTTGTATTGTGTTTTCAGCTAGTAGAGCATGTCCCCTCTGGTCTCTGTTGTATTGTGTTTTCAGCTAGTAGAGCATGTCCCCTCTGGTCTCTGTTGTATTGTGTTTTCAGCTAGTAGAGCATGTCCCCTCTGGTCTCTGTTGTATTGTGTTATTCAGCTAGTAGAGCATGTCCCCTCTGGTCTCTGTTGTATTGTGTTTTCAGCTAGTAGAGCATGTCCCTCTGGTCTCTGTTGTATTGTGTTTTCAGCTAGTAGAGCATGTCCCCTCTGGTCTCTGTTGTATTGTGTTTTCAGCTAGTAGAGCATGTCCCCTCTGGTCTCTGTTGTATTGTGTTTTCAGCTAGTAGAGCATGTCCCCTCTGGTCTCTGTTGTATTGTGTTTTCAGCTAGTAGAGCATGTCCCCTCTGGTCTCTGTTGTATTGTGTTTTCAGCTAGTAGAGCATGTCCCCTCTGGTCTCTGTTGTATTGTGTTTTCAGCTAGTAGAGCATGTCCCCTCTGGTCTCTGTTGTATTGTGTTTTCAGCTAGTAGAGCATGTCCCCTCTGGTCTCTGTTGTATTGTGTTTTCAGCTAGTAGAGCATGTCCCCTCTGGTCTCTGTTGTATTGTGTTTTCAGCTAGTAGAGCATGTCCCCTCTGGTCTCTGTTGTATTGTGTTATTAGCTAGTAGAGCATGTCCCCTCTGGTCTCTGTTGTATTGTGTTATTAGCTAGTAGAGCATGTCCCCTCTGGTCTCTGTTGTATTGTGTTTTCAGCTAGTAGAGCATGTCCCCTCTGGTCTCTGTTGTATTGTGTTTTCAGCTAGTAGAGCATGTCCCCTCTGGTCTCTGTTGTATTGTGTTTTCAGCTAGTAGAGCATGTCCCCTCTGGTCTCTGTTGTATTGTGTTTTCAGCTAGTAGAGCATGTCCCCTCTGGTCTCTGTTGTATTGTGTTATTCAGCTAGTAGAGCATGTCCCCTCTGGTCTCTGTTGTATTGTGTTTTCAGCTAGTAGAGCATGTCCCCTCTGGTCTCTGTTGTATTGTGTTTTCAGCTAGTAGAGCATGTCCCCTCTGGTCTCTGTTGTATTGTGTTTTCAGCTAGTAGAGCATGTCCCCTCTGGTCTCTGTTGTATTGTGTTTTCAGCTAGTAGAGCATGTCCCCTCTGGTCTCTGTTGTATTGTGTTTTCAGCTAGTAGAGCATGTCCCCTCTGGTCTCTGTTGTATTGTGTTTTCAGCTAGTAGAGCATGTCCCCTCTGGTCTCTGTTGTATTGTGTTTTCAGCTAGTAGAGCATGTCCCCTCTGGTCTCTGTTGTATTGTGTTTTCAGCTAGTAGAGCATGTCCCCTCTGGTCTCTGTTGTATTGTGTTTTCAGCTAGTAGAGCATGTCCCCTCTGGTCTCTGTTGTATTGTGTTTTCAGCTAGTAGAGCATGTCCCCTCTGGTCTCTGTTGTATTGTGTTTTCAGCTAGTAGAGCATGTCCCCTCTGGTCTCTGTTGTATTGTGTTATTAGCTAGTAGAGCATGTCCCCTCTGGTCTCTGTTGTATTGTGTTTTCAGCTAGTAGAGCATGTCCCCTCTGGTCTCTGTTGTATTGTGTTATTCAGCTAGTAGAGCATGTCCCCTCTGGTCTCTGTTGTATTGTGTTTTCAGCTAGTAGAGCATGTCCCCTCTGGTCTCTGTTGTATTGTGTTTTCAGCTAGTAGAGCATGTCCCCTCTGGTCTCTGTTGTATTGTGTTATTCAGCTAGTAGAGCATGTCCCCTCTGGTCTCTGTTGTATTGTGTTTTCAGCTAGTAGAGCATGTCCCCTCTGGTCTCTGTTGTATTGTGTTTTCAGCTAGTAGAGCATGTCCCCTCTGGTCTCTGTTGTATTGTGTTATTAGCTAGTAGAGCATGTCCCCTCTGGTCTCTGTTGTATTGTGTTTTCAGCTAGTAGAGCATGTCCCCTCTGGTCTCTGTTGTATTGTGTTTTCAGCTAGTAGAGCATGTCCCCTCTGGTCTCTGTTGTATTGTGTTTTCAGCTAGTAGAGCATGTCCCCTCTGGTCTCTGTTGTATTGTGTTTTCAGCTAGTAGAGCATGTCCCCTCTGGTCTCTGTTGTATTGTGTTTTCAGCTAGTAGAGCATGTCCCCTCTGGTCTCTGTTGTATTGTGTTTTCAGCTAGTAGAGCATGTCCCCTCTGGTCTCTGTTGTATTGTGTTTTCAGCTAGTAGAGCATGTCCCCTCTGGTCTCTGTTGTATTGTGTTATTAGCTAGTAGAGCATGTCCCCCTGGTCTCTGTTGTATTGTGTTATTAGCTAGTAGAGCATGTCCCCTCTGGTCTCTGTTGTATTGTGTTTTCAGCTAGTAGAGCATGTCCCCTCTGGTCTCTGTTGTATTGTGTTTTCAGCTAGTAGAGCATGTCCCCTCTGGTCTCTGTTGTATTGTGTTATTAGCTAGTAGAGCATGTCCCCTCTGGTCTCTGTTGTATTGTGTTTTCAGCTAGTAGAGCATGTCCCCTCTGGTCTCTGTTGTATTGTGTTATTCAGCTAGTAGAGCATGTCCCCTCTGGTCTCTGTTGTATTGTGTTATTAGCTAGTAGAGCATGTCCCCTCTGGTCTCTGTTGTATTGTGTTTTCAGCTAGTAGAGCATGTCCCCTCTGGTCTCTGTTGTATTGTGTTTTCAGCTAGTAGAGCATGTCCCCTCTGGTCTCTGTTGTATTGTGTTTTCAGCTAGTAGAGCATGTCCCCTCTGGTCTCTGTTGTATTGTGTTTTCAGCTAGTAGAGCATGTCCCCTCTGGTCTCTGTTGTATTGTGTTTTCAGCTAGTAGAGCATGTCCCCTCTGGTCTCTGTTGTATTGTGTTTTCAGCTAGTAGAGCATGTCCCCTCTGGTCTCTGTTGTATTGTGTTTTCAGCTAGTAGAGCATGTCCCCTCTGGTCTCTGTTGTATTGTGTTTTCAGCTAGTAGAGCATGTCCCCTCTGGTCTCTGTTGTATTGTGTTTTCAGCTAGTAGAGCATGTCCCCTCTGGTCTCTGTTGTATTGTGTTTTCAGCTAGTAGAGCATGTCCCCTCTGGTCTCTGTTGTATTGTGTTTTCAGCTAGTAGAGCATGTCCCCTCTGGTCTCTGTTGTATTGTGTTATTAGCTAGTAGAGCATGTCCCCTCTGGTCTCTGTTGTATTGTGTTATTAGCTAGTAGAGCATGTCCCCTCTGGTCTCTGTTGTATTGTGTTTTCAGCTAGTAGAGCATGTCCCCTCTGGTCTCTGTTGTATTGTGTTTTCAGCTAGTAGAGCATGTCCCCTCTGGTCTCTGTTGTATTGTGTTTTCAGCTAGTAGAGCATGTCCCCTCTGGTCTCTGTTGTATTGTGTTTTCAGCTAGTAGAGCATGTCCCCTCTGGTCTCTGTTGTATTGTGTTTTCAGCTAGTAGAGCATGTCCCTCTGGTCTCTGTTGTATTGTGTTATCAGCTAGTAGAGCATGTCCCCTCTGGTCTCTGTTGTATTGTGTTTTCAGCTAGTAGAGCATGTCCCCTCTGGTCTCTGTTGTATTGTGTTTTCAGCTAGTAGAGCATGTCCCCTCTGGTCTCTGTTGTATTGTGTTTTCAGCTAGTAGAGCATGTCCCCTCTGGTCTCTGTTGTATTGTGTTATTCAGCTAGTAGAGCATGTCCCCTCTGGTCTCTGTTGTATTGTGTTTTCAGCTAGTAGAGCATGTCCCCTCTGGTCTCTGTTGTATTGTGTTATTAGCTAGTAGAGCATGTCCCCTCTGGTCTCTGTTGTATTGTGTTTTCAGCTAGTAGAGCATGTCCCCTCTGGTCTCTGTTGTATTGTGTTTTCAGCTAGTAGAGCATGTCCCCTCTGGTCTCTGTTGTATTGTGTTATTCAGCTAGTAGAGCATGTCCCCTCTGGTCTCTGTTGTATTGTGTTTTCAGCTAGTAGAGCATGTCCCCTCTGGTCTCTGTTGTATTGTGTTATTAGCTAGTAGAGCATGTCCCCTCTGGTCTCTGTTGTATTGTGTTTTCAGCTAGTAGAGCATGTCCCCTCTGGTCTCTGTTGTATTGTGTTTTCAGCTAGTAGAGCATGTCCCCTCTGGTCTCTGTTGTATTGTGTTTTCAGCTAGTAGAGCATGTCCCCTCTGGTCTCTGTTGTATTGTGTTTTCAGCTAGTAGAGCATGTCCCCTCTGGTCTCTGTTGTATTGTGTTATTAGCTAGTAGAGCATGTCCCCTCTGGTCTCTGTTGTATTGTGTTTTCAGCTAGTAGAGCATGTCCCCTCTGGTCTCTGTTGTATTGTGTTATTAGCTAGTAGAGCATGTCCCCTCTGGTCTCTGTTGTATTGTGTTTTCAGCTAGTAGAGCATGTCCCCTCTGGTCTCTGTTGTATTGTGTTTTCAGCTAGTAGAGCATGTCCCCTCTGGTCTCTGTTGTATTGTGTTTTCAGCTAGTAGAGCATGTCCCCTCTGGTCTCTGTTGTATTGTGTTTTCAGCTAGTAGAGCATGTCCCCTCTGGTCTCTGTTGTATTGTGTTTTCAGCTAGTAGAGCATGTCCCCTCTGGTCTCTGTTGTATTGTGTTTTCAGCTAGTAGAGCATGTCCCCTCTGGTCTCTGTTGTATTGTGTTTTCAGCTAGTAGAGCATGTCCCCTCTGGTCTCTGTTGTATTGTGTTTTCAGCTAGTAGAGCATGTCCCCTCTGGTCTCTGTTGTATTGTGTTTTCAGCTAGTAGAGCATGTCCCCTCTGGTCTCTGTTGTATTGTGTTGTATTGTGTTATCAGCTAGTAGAGCATGTCCCCTCTGGTCTCTGTTGTATTGTGTTTTCAGCTAGTAGAGCATGTCCCCTCTGGTCTCTGTTGTATTGTGTTTTCAGCTAGTAGAGCATGTCCCCTCTGGTCTCTGTTGTATTGTGTTATTAGCTAGTAGAGCATGTCCCCTCTGGTCTCTGTTGTATTGTGTTTTCAGCTAGTAGAGCATGTCCCCTCTGGTCTCTGTTGTATTGTGTTTTCAGCTAGTAGAGCATGTCCCCTCTGGTCTCTGTTGTATTGTGTTATCAGCTAGTAGAGCATGTCCCCTCTGGTCTCTGTTGTATTGTGTTTTCAGCTAGTAGAGCATGTCCCCTCTGGTCTCTGTTGTATTGTGTTTTCAGCTAGTAGAGCATGTCCCCTCTGGTCTCTGTTGTATTGTGTTTTCAGCTAGTAGAGCATGTCCCCTCTGGTCTCTGTTGTATTGTGTTTTCAGCTAGTAGAGCATGTCCCCTCTGGTCTCTGTTGTATTGTGTTATTAGCTAGTAGAGCATGTCCCCTCTGGTCTCTGTTGTATTGTGTTTTCAGCTAGTAGAGCATGTCCCCTCTGGTCTCTGTTGTATTGTGTTTTCAGCTAGTAGAGCATGTCCCCTCTGGTCTCTGTTGTATTGTGTTTTCAGCTAGTAGAGCATGTCCCCTCTGGTCTCTGTTGTATTGTGTTTTCAGCTAGTAGAGCATGTCCCCTCTGGTCTCTGTTGTATTGTGTTTTCAGCTAGTAGAGCATGTCCCCTCTGGTCTCTGTTGTATTGTGTTTTCAGCTAGTAGAGCATGTCCCCTCTGGTCTCTGTTGTATTGTGTTTTCAGCTAGTAGAGCATGTCCCCTCTGGTCTCTGTTGTATTGTGTTTTCAGCTAGTAGAGCATGTCCCCTCTGGTCTCTGTTGTATTGTGTTTTCAGCTAGTAGAGCATGTCCCCTCTGGTCTCTGTTGTATTGTGTTTTCAGCTAGTAGAGCATGTCCCCTCTGGTCTCTGTTGTATTGTGTTTTCAGCTAGTAGAGCATGTCCCCTCTGGTCTCTGTTGTATTGTGTTTTCAGCTAGTAGAGCATGTCCCCTCTGGTCTCTGTTGTATTGTGTTTTCAGCTAGTAGAGCATGTCCCCTCTGGTCTCTGTTGTATTGTGTTATTCAGCTAGTAGAGCATGTCCCCTCTGGTCTCTGTTGTATTGTGTTTTCAGCTAGTAGAGCATGTCCCCTCTGGTCTCTGTTGTATTGTGTTTTCAGCTAGTAGAGCATGTCCCCTCTGGTCTCTGTTGTATTGTGTTGTATTGTGTTATCAGCTAGTAGAGCATGTCCCCTCTGGTCTCTGTTGTATTGTGTTTTCAGCTAGTAGAGCATGTCCCCTCTGGTCTCTGTTGTATTGTGTTTTCAGCTAGTAGAGCATGTCCCCTCTGGTCTCTGTTGTATTGTGTTTTCAGCTAGTAGAGCATGTCCCCTCTGGTCTCTGTTGTATTGTGTTTTCAGCTAGTAGAGCATGTCCCCTCTGGTCTCTGTTGTATTGTGTTTTCAGCTAGTAGAGCATGTCCCCTCTGGTCTCTGTTGTATTGTGTTTTCAGCTAGTAGAGCATGTCCCCTCTGGTCTCTGTTGTATTGTGTTTTCAGCTAGTAGAGCATGTCCCCTCTGGTCTCTGTTGTATTGTGTTATTCAGCTAGTAGAGCATGTCCCCTCTGGTCTCTGTTGTATTGTGTTATTCAGCTAGTAGAGCATGTCCCCTCTGGTCTCTGTTGTATTGTGTTATTAGCTAGTAGAGCATGTCCCCTCTGGTCTCTGTTGTATTGTGTTATTAGCTAGTAGAGCATGTCCCCTCTGGTCTCTGTTGTATTGTGTTTTCAGCTAGTAGAGCATGTCCCCTCTGGTCTCTGTTGTATTGTGTTATTAGCTAGTAGAGCATGTCCCCTCTGGTCTCTGTTGTATTGTGTTATTAGCTAGTAGAGCATGTCCCCTCTGGTCTCTGTTGTATTGTGTTATTAGCTAGTAGAGCATGTCCCCTCTGGTCTCTGTTGTATTGTGTTTTCAGCTAGTAGAGCATGTCCCCTCTGGTCTCTGTTGTATTGTGTTTTCAGCTAGTAGAGCATGTCCCCTCTGGTCTCTGTTGTATTGTGTTTTCAGCTAGTAGAGCATGTCCCCTCTGGTCTCTGTTGTATTGTGTTATTAGCTAGTAGAGCATGTCCCCTCTGGTCTCTGTTGTATTGTGTTATTAGCTAGTAGAGCATGTCCCCTCTGGTCTCTGTTGTATTGTGTTTTCAGCTAGTAGAGCATGTCCCCTCTGGTCTCTGTTGTATTGTGTTATTAGCTAGTAGAGCATGTCCCCTCTGGTCTCTGTTGTATTGTGTTTTCAGCTAGTAGAGCATGTCCCCTCTGGTCTCTGTTGTATTGTGTTTTCAGCTAGTAGAGCATGTCCCCTCTGGTCTCTGTTGTATTGTGTTATTCAGCTAGTAGAGCATGTCCCCTCTGGTCTCTGTTGTATTGTGTTTTCAGCTAGTAGAGCATGTCCCCTCTGGTCTCTGTTGTATTGTGTTTTCAGCTAGTAGAGCATGTCCCCTCTGGTCTCTGTTGTATTGTGTTTTCAGCTAGTAGAGCATGTCCCCTCTGGTCTCTGTTGTATTGTGTTATTCAGCTAGTAGAGCATGTCCCCTCTGGTCTCTGTTGTATTGTGTTTTCAGCTAGTAGAGCATGTCCCCTCTGGTCTCTGTTGTATTGTGTTTTCAGCTAGTAGAGCATGTCCCCTCTGGTCTCTGTTGTATTGTGTTTTCAGCTAGTAGAGCATGTCCCCTCTGGTCTCTGTTGTATTGTGTTTTCAGCTAGTAGAGCATGTCCCCTCTGGTCTCTGTTGTATTGTGTTTCAGCTAGTAGAGCATGTCCCCTCTGGTCTCTGTTGTATTGTGTTTTCAGCTAGTAGAGCATGTCCCCTCTGGTCTCTGTTGTATTGTGTTTTCAGCTAGTAGAGCATGTCCCCTCTGGTCTCTGTTGTATTGTGTTTTCAGCTAGTAGAGCATGTCCCCTCTGGTCTCTGTTGTATTGTGTTATTCAGCTAGTAGAGCATGTCCCCTCTGGTCTCTGTTGTATTGTGTTTTCAGCTAGTAGAGCATGTCCCCTCTGGTCTCTGTTGTATTGTGTTTTCAGCTAGTAGAGCATGTCCCCTCTGGTCTCTGTTGTATTGTGTTTTCAGCTAGTAGAGCATGTCCCCTCTGGTCTCTGTTGTATTGTGTTTTCAGCTAGTAGAGCATGTCCCCTCTGGTCTCTGTTGTATTGTGTTATTAGCTAGTAGAGCATGTCCCCTCTGGTCTCTGTTGTATTGTGTTTTCAGCTAGTAGAGCATGTCCCCTCTGGTCTCTGTTGTATTGTGTTTTCAGCTAGTAGAGCATGTCCCCTCTGGTCTCTGTTGTATTGTGTTTTCAGCTAGTAGAGCATGTCCCCTCTGGTCTCTGTTGTATTGTGTTTTCAGCTAGTAGAGCATGTCCCCTCTGGTCTCTGTTGTATTGTGTTATTAGCTAGTAGAGCATGTCCCCTCTGGTCTCTGTTGTATTGTGTTTTCAGCTAGTAGAGCATGTCCCCTCTGGTCTCTGTTGTATTGTGTTTTCAGCTAGTAGAGCATGTCCCCTCTGGTCTCTGTTGTATTGTGTTTTCAGCTAGTAGAGCATGTCCCCTCTGGTCTCTGTTGTATTGTGTTTTCAGCTAGTAGAGCATGTCCCCTCTGGTCTCTGTTGTATTGTGTTTTCAGCTAGTAGAGCATGTCCCCTCTGGTCTCTGTTGTATTGTGTTTTCAGCTAGTAGAGCATGTCCCCTCTGGTCTCTGTTGTATTGTGTTTTCAGCTAGTAGAGCATGTCCCCTCTGGTCTCTGTTGTATTGTGTTTTCAGCTAGTAGAGCATGTCCCCTCTGGTCTCTGTTGTATTGTGTGTATTAGCTAGTAGAGCATGTCCCCTCTGGTCTCTGTTGTATTGTGTTTTCAGCTAGTAGAGCATGTCCCCTCTGGTCTCTGTTGTATTGTGTTTTCAGCTAGTAGAGCATGTCCCCTCTGGTCTCTGTTGTATTGTGTTTTCAGCTAGTAGAGCATGTCCCCTCTGGTCTCTGTTGTATTGTGTTTTCAGCTAGTAGAGCATGTCCCCTCTGGTCTCTGTTGTATTGTGTTTTCAGCTAGTAGAGCATGTCCCCTCTGGTCTCTGTTGTATTGTGTTTTCAGCTAGTAGAGCATGTCCCCTCTGGTCTCTGTTGTATTGTGTTTTCAGCTAGTAGAGCATGTCCCCTCTGGTCTCTGTTGTATTGTGTTTTCAGCTAGTAGAGCATGTCCCCTCTGGTCTCTGTTGTATTGTGTTTTCAGCTAGTAGAGCATGTCCCTCTGGTCTCTGTTGTATTGTGTTTTCAGCTAGTAGAGCATGTCCCCTCTGGTCTCTGTTGTATTGTGTTTTCAGCTAGTAGAGCATGTCCCCTCTGGTCTCTGTTGTATTGTGTTATTCAGCTAGTAGAGCATGTCCCCTCTGGTCTCTGTTGTATTGTGTTTTCAGCTAGTAGAGCATGTCCCCTCTGGTCTCTGTTGTATTGTGTTTTCAGCTAGTAGAGCATGTCCCCTCTGGTCTCTGTTGTATTGTGTTATTAGCTAGTAGAGCATGTCCCCTCTGGTCTCTGTTGTATTGTGTTTTCAGCTAGTAGAGCATGTCCCCTCTGGTCTCTGTTGTATTGTGTTATTCAGCTAGTAGAGCATGTCCCCTCTGGTCTCTGTTGTATTGTGTTATTAGCTAGTAGAGCATGTCCCCTCTGGTCTCTGTTGTATTGTGTTTTCAGCTAGTAGAGCATGTCCCCTCTGGTCTCTGTTGTATTGTGTTATTCAGCTAGTAGAGCATGTCCCCTCTGGTCTCTGTTGTATTGTGTTTTCAGCTAGTAGAGCATGTCCCCTCTGGTCTCTGTTGTATTGTGTTTTCAGCTAGTAGAGCATGTCCCCTCTGGTCTCTGTTGTATTGTGTTTTCAGCTAGTAGAGCATGTCCCCTCTGGTCTCTGTTGTATTGTGTTTTCAGCTAGTAGAGCATGTCCCCTCTGGTCTCTGTTGTATTGTGTTTTCAGCTAGTAGAGCATGTCCCCTCTGGTCTCTGTTGTATTGTGTTATTAGCTAGTAGAGCATGTCCCCTCTGGTCTCTGTTGTATTGTGTTTTCAGCTAGTAGAGCATGTCCCCTCTGGTCTCTGTTGTATTGTGTTTATCAGCTAGTAGAGCATGTCCCCTCTGGTCTCTGTTGTATTGTGTTATTAGCTAGTAGAGCATGTCCCCTCTGGTCTCTGTTGTATTGTGTTATTAGCTAGTAGAGCATGTCCCCTCTGGTCTCTGTTGTATTGTGTTTTCAGCTAGTAGAGCATGTCCCCTCTGGTCTCTGTTGTATTGTGTTTTCAGCTAGTAGAGCATGTCCCCTCTGGTCTCTGTTGTATTGTGTTATTCAGCTAGTAGAGCATGTCCCCTCTGGTCTCTGTTGTATTGTGTTATTCAGCTAGTAGAGCATGTCCCCTCTGGTCTCTGTTGTATTGTGTTTTCAGCTAGTAGAGCATGTCCCCTCTGGTCTCTGTTGTATTGTGTTATTCAGCTAGTAGAGCATGTCCCCTCTGGTCTCTGTTGTATTGTGTTTTCAGCTAGTAGAGCATGTCCCCTCTGGTCTCTGTTGTATTGTGTTTTCAGCTAGTAGAGCATGTCCCCTCTGGTCTCTGTTGTATTGTGTTTTCAGCTAGTAGAGCATGTCCCCTCTGGTCTCTGTTGTATTGTGTTTTCAGCTAGTAGAGCATGTCCCCTCTGGTCTCTGTTGTATTGTGTTTTCAGCTAGTAGAGCATGTCCCCTCTGGTCTCTGTTGTATTGTGTTATTCAGCTAGTAGAGCATGTCCCCTCTGGTCTCTGTTGTATTGTGTTTTCAGCTAGTAGAGCATGTCCCCTCTGGTCTCTGTTGTATTGTGTTTTCAGCTAGTAGAGCATGTCCCCTCTGGTCTCTGTTGTATTGTGTTTTCAGCTAGTAGAGCATGTCCCCTCTGGTCTCTGTTGTATTGTGTTTTCAGCTAGTAGAGCATGTCCCCTCTGGTCTCTGTTGTATTGTGTTATTCAGCTAGTAGAGCATGTCCCCTCTGGTCTCTGTTGTATTGTGTTTTCAGCTAGTAGAGCATGTCCCCTCTGGTCTCTGTTGTATTGTGTTTTCAGCTAGTAGAGCATGTCCCCTCTGGTCTCTGTTGTATTGTGTTATTCAGCTAGTAGAGCATGTCCCCTCTGGTCTCTGTTGTATTGTGTTTTCAGCTAGTAGAGCATGTCCCCTCTGGTCTCTGTTGTATTGTGTTTTCAGCTAGTAGAGCATGTCCCCTCTGGTCTCTGTTGTATTGTGTTTTCAGCTAGTAGAGCATGTCCCCTCTGGTCTCTGTTGTATTGTGTTTTCAGCTAGTAGAGCATGTCCCCTCTGGTCTCTGTTGTATTGTGTTTTCAGCTAGTAGAGCATGTCCCCTCTGGTCTCTGTTGTATTGTGTTTATCAGCTAGTAGAGCATGTCCCCTCTGGTCTCTGTTGTATTGTGTTTTCAGCTAGTAGAGCATGTCCCCTCTGGTCTCTGTTGTATTGTGTTATTAGCTAGTAGAGCATGTCCCCTCTGGTCTCTGTTGTATTGTGTTTTCAGCTAGTAGAGCATGTCCCCTCTGGTCTCTGTTGTATTGTGTTTTCAGCTAGTAGAGCATGTCCCCTCTGGTCTCTGTTGTATTGTGTTATTTCAGCTAGTAGAGCATGTCCCCTCTGGTCTCTGTTGTATTGTGTTTTCAGCTAGTAGAGCATGTCCCCTCTGGTCTCTGTTGTATTGTGTTTTCAGCTAGTAGAGCATGTCCCCTCTGGTCTCTGTTGTATTGTGTTTTCAGCTAGTAGAGCATGTCCCCTCTGGTCTCTGTTGTATTGTGTTTTCAGCTAGTAGAGCATGTCCCCTCTGGTCTCTGTTGTATTGTGTTTTCAGCTAGTAGAGCATGTCCCCTCTGGTCTCTGTTGTATTGTGTTTTCAGCTAGTAGAGCATGTCCCCTCTGGTCTCTGTTGTATTGTGTTTTCAGCTAGTAGAGCATGTCCCCTCTGGTCTCTGTTGTATTGTGTTATTAGCTAGTAGAGCATGTCCCCTCTGGTCTCTGTTGTATTGTGTTTTCAGCTAGTAGAGCATGTCCCCTCTGGTCTCTGTTGTATTGTGTTTTCAGCTAGTAGAGCATGTCCCCTCTGGTCTCTGTTGTATTGTGTTTTCAGCTAGTAGAGCATGTCCCCTCTGGTCTCTGTTGTATTGTGTTTTCAGCTAGTAGAGCATGTCCCCTCTGGTCTCTGTTGTATTGTGTTATTAGCTAGTAGAGCATGTCCCCTCTGGTCTCTGTTGTATTGTGTTATTAGCTAGTAGAGCATGTCCCCTCTGGTCTCTGTTGTATTGTGTTATTAGCTAGTAGAGCATGTCCCCTCTGGTCTCTGTTGTATTGTGTTATTCAGCTAGTAGAGCATGTCCCCTCTGGTCTCTGTTGTATTGTGTTTTCAGCTAGTAGAGCATGTCCCCTCTGGTCTCTGTTGTATTGTGTTTTCAGCTAGTAGAGCATGTCCCCTCTGGTCTCTGTTGTATTGTGTTTTCAGCTAGTAGAGCATGTCCCCTCTGGTCTCTGTTGTATTGTGTTTTCAGCTAGTAGAGCATGTCCCCTCTGGTCTCTGTTGTATTGTGTTTTCAGCTAGTAGAGCATGTCCCCTCTGGTCTCTGTTGTATTGTGTTTTCAGCTAGTAGAGCATGTCCCCTCTGGTCTCTGTTGTATTGTGTTATCAGCTAGTAGAGCATGTCCCCTCTGGTCTCTGTTGTATTGTGTTATTCAGCTAGTAGAGCATGTCCCCTCTGGTCTCTGTTGTATTGTGTTTTCAGCTAGTAGAGCATGTCCCCTCTGGTCTCTGTTGTATTGTGTTTTCAGCTAGTAGAGCATGTCCCCTCTGGTCTCTGTTGTATTGTGTTTTCAGCTAGTAGAGCATGTCCCCTCTGGTCTCTGTTGTATTGTGTTTTCAGCTAGTAGAGCATGTCCCCTCTGGTCTCTGTTGTATTGTGTTATTAGTCTCTCTTGTATTGTGTTTTCAGCTAGTAGAGCATGTCCCCTCTGGTCTCTGTTGTATTGTGTTTTCAGCTAGTAGAGCATGTCCCCTCTGGTCTCTGTTGTATTGTGTTATTAGCTAGTAGAGCATGTCCCCTCTGGTCTCTGTTGTATTGTGTTATCAGCTAGTAGAGCATGTCCCCTCTGGTCTCTGTTGTATTGTGTTTTCAGCTAGTAGAGCATGTCCCCTCTGGTCTCTGTTGTATTGTGTTTTCAGCTAGTAGAGCATGTCCCCTCTGGTCTCTGTTGTATTGTGTTTTCAGCTAGTAGAGCATGTCCCCTCTGGTCTCTGTTGTATTGTGTTATCAGCTAGTAGAGCATGTCCCCTCTGGTCTCTGTTGTATTGTGTTTTCAGCTAGTAGAGCATGTCCCCTCTGGTCTCTGTTGTATTGTGTTTTCAGCTAGTAGAGCATGTCCCCTCTGGTCTCTGTTGTATTGTGTTGTATTGTGTTATCAGCTAGTAGAGCATGTCCCCTCTGGTCTCTGTTGTATTGTGTTTTCAGCTAGTAGAGCATGTCCCCTCTGGTCTCTGTTGTATTGTGTTTTCAGCTAGTAGAGCATGTCCCCTCTGGTCTCTGTTGTATTGTGTTATCAGCTAGTAGAGCATGTCCCCTCTGGTCTCTGTTGTATTGTGTTTTCAGCTAGTAGAGCATGTCCCCTCTGGTCTCTGTTGTATTGTGTTTTCAGCTAGTAGAGCATGTCCCCTCTGGTCTCTGTTGTATTGTGTTTTCAGCTAGTAGAGCATGTCCCCTCTGGTCTCTGTTGTATTGTGTTATTAGCTAGTAGAGCATGTCCCCTCTGGTCTCTGTTGTATTGTGTTTTCAGCTAGTAGAGCATGTCCCCTCTGGTCTCTGTTGTATTGTGTTTTCAGCTAGTAGAGCATGTCCCCTCTGGTCTCTGTTGTATTGTGTTATTAGCTAGTAGAGCATGTCCCCTCTGGTCTCTGTTGTATTGTGTTTTCAGCTAGTAGAGCATGTCCCCTCTGGTCTCTGTTGTATTGTGTTTTCAGCTAGTAGAGCATGTCCCCTCTGGTCTCTGTTGTATTGTGTTATTCAGCTAGTAGAGCATGTCCCCTCTGGTCTCTGTTGTATTGTGTTTTCAGCTAGTAGAGCATGTCCCCTCTGGTCTCTGTTGTATTGTGTTTTCAGCTAGTAGAGCATGTCCCCTCTGGTCTCTGTTGTATTGTGTTTTCAGCTAGTAGAGCATGTCCCCTCTGGTCTCTGTTGTATTGTGTTTTCAGCTAGTAGAGCATGTCCCCTCTGGTCTCTGTTGTATTGTGTTTTCAGCTAGTAGAGCATGTCCCCTCTGGTCTCTGTTGTATTGTGTTATTAGCTAGTAGAGCATGTCCCCTCTGGTCTCTGTTGTATTGTGTTTTCAGCTAGTAGAGCATGTCCCCTCTGGTCTCTGTTGTATTGTGTTATTAGCTAGTAGAGCATGTCCCCTCTGGTCTCTGTTGTATTGTGTTTTCAGCTAGTAGAGCATGTCCCCTCTGGTCTCTGTTGTATTGTGTTATTAGCTAGTAGAGCATGTCCCCTCTGGTCTCTGTTGTATTGTGTTTTCAGCTAGTAGAGCATGTCCCCTCTGGTCTCTGTTGTATTGTGTTTTCAGCTAGTAGAGCATGTCCCCTCTGGTCTCTGTTGTATTGTGTTTTCAGCTAGTAGAGCATGTCCCCTCTGGTCTCTGTTGTATTGTGTTTTCAGCTAGTAGAGCATGTCCCCTCTGGTCTCTGTTGTATTGTGTTTTCAGCTAGTAGAGCATGTCCCCTCTGGTCTCTGTTGTATTGTGTTTTCAGCTAGTAGAGCATGTCCCCTCTGGTCTCTGTTGTATTGTGTTTTCAGCTAGTAGAGCATGTCCCCTCTGGTCTCTGTTGTATTGTGTTATTAGCTAGTAGAGCATGTCCCCTCTGGTCTCTGTTGTATTGTGTTTTCAGCTAGTAGAGCATGTCCCCTCTGGTCTCTGTTGTATTGTGTTTTCAGCTAGTAGAGCATGTCCCCTCTGGTCTCTGTTGTATTGTGTTATTAGCTAGTAGAGCATGTCCCCTCTGGTCTCTGTTGTATTGTGTTTTCAGCTAGTAGAGCATGTCCCCTCTGGTCTCTGTTGTATTGTGTTTATCAGCTAGTAGAGCATGTCCCCTCTGGTCTCTGTTGTATTGTGTTTTCAGCTAGTAGAGCATGTCCCCTCTGGTCTCTGTTGTATTGTGTTATTAGCTAGTAGAGCATGTCCCCTCTGGTCTCTGTTGTATTGTGTTTTCAGCTAGTAGAGCATGTCCCCTCTGGTCTCTGTTGTATTGTGTTTTCAGCTAGTAGAGCATGTCCCCTCTGGTCTCTGTTGTATTGTGTTTATTAGCTAGTAGAGCATGTCCCCTCTGGTCTCTGTTGTATTGTGTTTTCAGCTAGTAGAGCATGTCCCCTCTGGTCTCTGTTGTATTGTGTTTTCAGCTAGTAGAGCATGTCCCCTCTGGTCTCTGTTGTATTGTGTTTATTAGCTAGTAGAGCATGTCCCCTCTGGTCTCTGTTGTATTGTGTTTTCAGCTAGTAGAGCATGTCCCCTCTGGTCTCTGTTGTATTGTGTTTTCAGCTAGTAGAGCATGTCCCCTCTGGTCTCTGTTGTATTGTGTTATTAGCTAGTAGAGCATGTCCCCTCTGGTCTCTGTTGTATTGTGTTTTCAGCTAGTAGAGCATGTCCCCTCTGGTCTCTGTTGTATTGTGTTTTCAGCTAGTAGAGCATGTCCCCTCTGGTCTCTGTTGTATTGTGTTATTAGCTAGTAGAGCATGTCCCCTCTGGTCTCTGTTGTATTGTGTTTTCAGCTAGTAGAGCATGTCCCCTCTGGTCTCTGTTGTATTGTGTTATTAGCTAGTAGAGCATGTCCCCTCTGGTCTCTGTTGTATTGTGTTTTCAGCTAGTAGAGCATGTCCCCTCTGGTCTCTGTTGTATTGTGTTTTCAGCTAGTAGAGCATGTCCCCTCTGGTCTCTGTTGTATTGTGTTTTCAGCTAGTAGAGCATGTCCCCTCTGGTCTCTGTTGTATTGTGTTATTAGCTAGTAGAGCATGTCCCCTCTGGTCTCTGTTGTATTGTGTTTTCAGCTAGTAGAGCATGTCCCCTCTGGTCTCTGTTGTATTGTGTTTTCAGCTAGTAGAGCATGTCCCCTCTGGTCTCTGTTGTATTGTGTTATTAGCTAGTAGAGCATGTCCCCTCTGGTCTCTGTTGTATTGTGTTTTCAGCTAGTAGAGCATGTCCCCTCTGGTCTCTGTTGTATTGTGTTATTAGCTAGTAGAGCATGTCCCCTCTGGTCTCTGTTGTATTGTGTTTTCAGCTAGTAGAGCATGTCCCCTCTGGTCTCTGTTGTATTGTGTTTTCAGCTAGTAGAGCATGTCCCCTCTGGTCTCTGTTGTATTGTGTTATTAGCTAGTAGAGCATGTCCCCTCTGGTCTCTGTTGTATTGTGTTTTCAGCTAGTAGAGCATGTCCCCTCTGGTCTCTGTTGTATTGTGTTATTAGCTAGTAGAGCATGTCCCCTCTGGTCTCTGTTGTATTGTGTTATTAGCTAGTAGAGCATGTCCCCTCTGGTCTCTGTTGTATTGTGTTTTCAGCTAGTAGAGCATGTCCCCTCTGGTCTCTGTTGTATTGTGTTTTCAGCTAGTAGAGCATGTCCCCTCTGGTCTCTGTTGTATTGTGTTTTCAGCTAGTAGAGCATGTCCCCTCTGGTCTCTGTTGTATTGTGTTTTCAGCTAGTAGAGCATGTCCCCTCTGGTCTCTGTTGTATTGTGTTTTCAGCTAGTAGAGCATGTCCCCTCTGGTCTCTGTTGTATTGTGTTTTCAGCTAGTAGAGCATGTCCCCTCTGGTCTCTGTTGTATTGTGTTTTCAGCTAGTAGAGCATGTCCCCTCTGGTCTCTGTTGTATTGTGTTATCAGCTAGTAGAGCATGTCCCCTCTGGTCTCTGTTGTATTGTGTGTTATTAGCTAGTAGAGCATGTCCCCTCTGGTCTCTGTTGTATTGTGTTTTCAGCTAGTAGAGCATGTCCCCTCTGGTCTCTGTTGTATTGTGTTTTCAGCTAGTAGAGCATGTCCCCTCTGGTCTCTGTTGTATTGTGTTTTCAGCTAGTAGAGCATGTCCCCTCTGGTCTCTGTTGTATTGTGTTTTCAGCTAGTAGAGCATGTCCCCTCTGGTCTCTGTTGTATTGTGTTATTAGCTAGTAGAGCATGTCCCCTCTGGTCTCTGTTGTATTGTGTTTTCAGCTAGTAGAGCATGTCCCCTCTGGTCTCTGTTGTATTGTGTTATTAGCTAGTAGAGCATGTCCCCTCTGGTCTCTGTTGTATTGTGTTTTCAGCTAGTAGAGCATGTCCCCTCTGGTCTCTGTTGTATTGTGTTATTAGCTAGTAGAGCATGTCCCCTCTGGTCTCTGTTGTATTGTGTTTTCAGCTAGTAGAGCATGTCCCCTCTGGTCTCTGTTGTATTGTGTTATTAGCTAGTAGAGCATGTCCCCTCTGGTCTCTGTTGTATTGTGTTTTCAGCTAGTAGAGCATGTCCCCTCTGGTCTCTGTTGTATTGTGTTTTCAGCTAGTAGAGCATGTCCCCTCTGGTCTCTGTTGTATTGTGTTTTCAGCTAGTAGAGCATGTCCCCTCTGGTCTCTGTTGTATTGTGTTTTCAGCTAGTAGAGCATGTCCCCTCTGGTCTCTGTTGTATTGTGTTTTCAGCTAGTAGAGCATGTCCCCTCTGGTCTCTGTTGTATTGTGTTTTCAGCTAGTAGAGCATGTCCCCTCTGGTCTCTGTTGTATTGTGTTTTCAGCTAGTAGAGCATGTCCCCTCTGGTCTCTGTTGTATTGTGTTATTAGCTAGTAGAGCATGTCCCCTCTGGTCTCTGTTGTATTGTGTTTTCAGCTAGTAGAGCATGTCCCCTCTGGTCTCTGTTGTATTGTGTTTTTCAGCTAGTAGAGCATGTCCCCTCTGGTCTCTGTTGTATTGTGTTTTCAGCTAGTAGAGCATGTCCCTCTGGTCTCTGTTGTATTGTGTTATTAGCTAGTAGAGCATGTCCCCTCTGGTCTCTGTTGTATTGTGTTTTCAGCTAGTAGAGCATGTCCCCTCTGGTCTCTGTTGTATTGTGTTTTCAGCTAGTAGAGCATGTCCCCTCTGGTCTCTGTTGTATTGTGTTTATTAGCTAGTAGAGCATGTCCCCTCTGGTCTCTGTTGTATTGTGTTTTCAGCTAGTAGAGCATGTCCCCTCTGGTCTCTGTTGTATTGTGTTTTCAGCTAGTAGAGCATGTCCCCTCTGGTCTCTGTTGTATTGTGTTATTAGCTAGTAGAGCATGTCCCCTCTGGTCTCTGTTGTATTGTGTTTTCAGCTAGTAGAGCATGTCCCCTCTGGTCTCTGTTGTATTGTGTTTTCAGCTAGTAGAGCATGTCCCCTCTGGTCTCTGTTGTATTGTGTTTTCAGCTAGTAGAGCATGTCCCCTCTGGTCTCTGTTGTATTGTGTTATTAGCTAGTAGAGCATGTCCCCTCTGGTCTCTGTTGTATTGTGTTTTCAGCTAGTAGAGCATGTCCCCTCTGGTCTCTGTTGTATTGTGTTATTAGCTAGTAGAGCATGTCCCCTCTGGTCTCTGTTGTATTGTGTTTTCAGCTAGTAGAGCATGTCCCCTCTGGTCTCTGTTGTATTGTGTTATTCAGCTAGTAGAGCATGTCCCCTCTGGTCTCTGTTGTATTGTGTTTTCAGCTAGTAGAGCATGTCCCCTCTGGTCTCTGTTGTATTGTGTTATTAGCTAGTAGAGCATGTCCCCTCTGGTCTCTGTTGTATTGTGTTTTCAGCTAGTAGAGCATGTCCCCTCTGGTCTCTGTTGTATTGTGTTTTCAGCTAGTAGAGCATGTCCCCTCTGGTCTCTGTTGTATTGTGTTTTCAGCTAGTAGAGCATGTCCCCTCTGGTCTCTGTTGTATTGTGTTTTCAGCTAGTAGAGCATGTCCCCTCTGGTCTCTGTTGTATTGTGTTTTCAGCTAGTAGAGCATGTCCCCTCTGGTCTCTGTTGTATTGTGTTTTCAGCTAGTAGAGCATGTCCCCTCTGGTCTCTGTTGTATTGTGTTTTCAGCTAGTAGAGCATGTCCCCTCTGGTCTCTGTTGTATTGTGTTATTCAGCTAGTAGAGCATGTCCCCTCTGGTCTCTGTTGTATTGTGTTTTCAGCTAGTAGAGCATGTCCCCTCTGGTCTCTGTTGTATTGTGTTTTCAGCTAGTAGAGCATGTCCCCTCTGGTCTCTGTTGTATTGTGTTATTAGCTAGTAGAGCATGTCCCCTCTGGTCTCTGTTGTATTGTGTTTTCAGCTAGTAGAGCATGTCCCCTCTGGTCTCTGTTGTATTGTGTTTTCAGCTAGTAGAGCATGTCCCCTCTGGTCTCTGTTGTATTGTGTTTTCAGCTAGTAGAGCATGTCCCCTCTGGTCTCTGTTGTATTGTGTTATTAGCTAGTAGAGCATGTCCCCTCTGGTCTCTGTTGTATTGTGTTTTCAGCTAGTAGAGCATGTCCCCTCTGGTCTCTGTTGTATTGTGTTTTCAGCTAGTAGAGCATGTCCCCTCTGGTCTCTGTTGTATTGTGTTATTAGCTAGTAGAGCATGTCCCCTCTGGTCTCTGTTGTATTGTGTTTTCAGCTAGTAGAGCATGTCCCCTCTGGTCTCTGTTGTATTGTGTTTTCAGCTAGTAGAGCATGTCCCCTCTGGTCTCTGTTGTATTGTGTTATCAGCTAGTAGAGCATGTCCCCTCTGGTCTCTGTTGTATTGTGTTTTCAGCTAGTAGAGCATGTCCCCTCTGGTCTCTGTTGTATTGTGTTTTCAGCTAGTAGAGCATGTCCCCTCTGGTCTCTGTTGTATTGTGTTATTAGCTAGTAGAGCATGTCCCCTCTGGTCTCTGTTGTATTGTGTTTTCAGCTAGTAGAGCATGTCCCCTCTGGTCTCTGTTGTATTGTGTTTTCAGCTAGTAGAGCATGTCCCCTCTGGTCTCTGTTGTATTGTGTTATTAGCTAGTAGAGCATGTCCCCTCTGGTCTCTGTTGTATTGTGTTTTCAGCTAGTAGAGCATGTCCCCTCTGGTCTCTGTTGTATTGTGTTATTAGCTAGTAGAGCATGTCCCCTCTGGTCTCTGTTGTATTGTGTTTTCAGCTAGTAGAGCATGTCCCCTCTGGTCTCTGTTGTATTGTGTTTTCAGCTAGTAGAGCATGTCCCCTCTGGTCTCTGTTGTATTGTGTTTTCAGCTAGTAGAGCATGTCCCCTCTGGTCTCTGTTGTATTGTGTTATTAGCTAGTAGAGCATGTCCCCTCTGGTCTCTGTTGTATTGTGTTTTCAGCTAGTAGAGCATGTCCCCTCTGGTCTCTGTTGTATTGTGTTTTCAGCTAGTAGAGCATGTCCCCTCTGGTCTCTGTTGTATTGTGTTATTCAGCTAGTAGAGCATGTCCCCTCTGGTCTCTGTTGTATTGTGTTTTCAGCTAGTAGAGCATGTCCCCTCTGGTCTCTGTTGTATTGTGTTATTAGCTAGTAGAGCATGTCCCCTCTGGTCTCTGTTGTATTGTGTTTTCAGCTAGTAGAGCATGTCCCCTCTGGTCTCTGTTGTATTGTGTTTTCAGCTAGTAGAGCATGTCCCCTCTGGTCTCTGTTGTATTGTGTTATTAGCTAGTAGAGCATGTCCCCTCTGGTCTCTGTTGTATTGTGTTTTCAGCTAGTAGAGCATGTCCCCTCTGGTCTCTGTTGTATTGTGTTATTAGCTAGTAGAGCATGTCCCCTCTGGTCTCTGTTGTATTGTGTTTTCAGCTAGTAGAGCATGTCCCCTCTGGTCTCTGTTGTATTGTGTTTTCAGCTAGTAGAGCATGTCCCCTCTGGTCTCTGTTGTATTGTGTTATTAGCTAGTAGAGCATGTCCCCTCTGGTCTCTGTTGTATTGTGTTTTCAGCTAGTAGAGCATGTCCCCTCTGGTCTCTGTTGTATTGTGTTTTCAGCTAGTAGAGCATGTCCCCTCTGGTCTCTGTTGTATTGTGTTATTAGCTAGTAGAGCATGTCCCCTCTGGTCTCTGTTGTATTGTGTTTTCAGCTAGTAGAGCATGTCCCCTCTGGTCTCTGTTGTATTGTGTTATTAGCTAGTAGAGCATGTCCCCTCTGGTCTCTGTTGTATTGTGTTTTCAGCTAGTAGAGCATGTCCCCTCTGGTCTCTGTTGTATTGTGTTATTAGCTAGTAGAGCATGTCCCCTCTGGTCTCTGTTGTATTGTGTTTTCAGCTAGTAGAGCATGTCCCCTCTGGTCTCTGTTGTATTGTGTTTTCAGCTAGTAGAGCATGTCCCCTCTGGTCTCTGTTGTATTGTGTTATTAGCTAGTAGAGCATGTCCCCTCTGGTCTCTGTTGTATTGTGTTTTCAGCTAGTAGAGCATGTCCCCTCTGGTCTCTGTTGTATTGTGTTATTAGCTAGTAGAGCATGTCCCCTCTGGTCTCTGTTGTATTGTGTTTTCAGCTAGTAGAGCATGTCCCCTCTGGTCTCTGTTGTATTGTGTTATTAGCTAGTAGAGCATGTCCCCTCTGGTCTCTGTTGTATTGTGTTTTCAGCTAGTAGAGCATGTCCCCTCTGGTCTCTGTTGTATTGTGTTTTCAGCTAGTAGAGCATGTCCCCTCTGGTCTCTGTTGTATTGTGTTTTCAGCTAGTAGAGCATGTCCCCTCTGGTCTCTGTTGTATTGTGTTATTAGCTAGTAGAGCATGTCCCCTCTGGTCTCTGTTGTATTGTGTTTTCAGCTAGTAGAGCATGTCCCCTCTGGTCTCTGTTGTATTGTGTTTATCAGCTAGTAGAGCATGTCCCCTCTGGTCTCTGTTGTATTGTGTTTTCAGCTAGTAGAGCATGTCCCCTCTGGTCTCTGTTGTATTGTGTTTTCAGCTAGTAGAGCATGTCCCCTCTGGTCTCTGTTGTATTGTGTTTTCAGCTAGTAGAGCATGTCCCCTCTGGTCTCTGTTGTATTGTGTTTTCAGCTAGTAGAGCATGTCCCCTCTGGTCTCTGTTGTATTGTGTTTTCAGCTAGTAGAGCATGTCCCCTCTGGTCTCTGTTGTATTGTGTTTTCAGCTAGTAGAGCATGTCCCCTCTGGTCTCTGTTGTATTGTGTTTTCAGCTAGTAGAGCATGTCCCCTCTGGTCTCTGTTGTATTGTGTTTTCAGCTAGTAGAGCATGTCCCCTCTGGTCTCTGTTGTATTGTGTTTTCAGCTAGTAGAGCATGTCCCCTCTGGTCTCTGTTGTATTGTGTTATTAGCTAGTAGAGCATGTCCCCTCTGGTCTCTGTTGTATTGTGTTTTCAGCTAGTAGAGCATGTCCCCTCTGGTCTCTGTTGTATTGTGTTTTCAGCTAGTAGAGCATGTCCCCTCTGGTCTCTGTTGTATTGTGTTATTAGCTAGTAGAGCATGTCCCCTCTGGTCTCTGTTGTATTGTGTTTTCAGCTAGTAGAGCATGTCCCCTCTGGTCTCTGTTGTATTGTGTTATTAGCTAGTAGAGCATGTCCCCTCTGGTCTCTGTTGTATTGTGTTTTCAGCTAGTAGAGCATGTCCCCTCTGGTCTCTGTTGTATTGTGTTTTCAGCTAGTAGAGCATGTCCCCTCTGGTCTCTGTTGTATTGTGTTATTAGCTAGTAGAGCATGTCCCCTCTGGTCTCTGTTGTATTGTGTTTTCAGCTAGTAGAGCATGTCCCCTCTGGTCTCTGTTGTATTGTGTTTTCAGCTAGTAGAGCATGTCCCCTCTGGTCTCTGTTGTATTGTGTTATTAGCTAGTAGAGCATGTCCCCTCTGGTCTCTGTTGTATTGTGTTTTCAGCTAGTAGAGCATGTCCCCTCTGGTCTCTGTTGTATTGTGTTATTAGTCTCTGTTGTATTGTGTTTTCAGCTAGTAGAGCATGTCCCCTCTGGTCTCTGTTGTATTGTGTTATTAGCTAGTAGAGCATGTCCCCTCTGGTCTCTGTTGTATTGTGTTTTCAGCTAGTAGAGCATGTCCCCTCTGGTCTCTGTTGTATTGTGTTTTCAGCTAGTAGAGCATGTCCCCTCTGGTCTCTGTTGTATTGTGTTTTCAGCTAGTAGAGCATGTCCCCTCTGGTCTCTGTTGTATTGTGTTTTCAGCTAGTAGAGCATGTCCCCTCTGGTCTCTGTTGTATTGTGTTTTCAGCTAGTAGAGCATGTCCCCTCTGGTCTCTGTTGTATTGTGTTTTCAGCTAGTAGAGCATGTCCCCTCTGGTCTCTGTTGTATTGTGTTTTCAGCTAGTAGAGCATGTCCCCTCTGGTCTCTGTTGTATTGTGTTTTCAGCTAGTAGAGCATGTCCCCTCTGGTCTCTGTTGTATTGTGTTTTCAGCTAGTAGAGCATGTCCCCTCTGGTCTCTGTTGTATTGTGTTATTAGCTAGTAGAGCATGTCCCCTCTGGTCTCTGTTGTATTGTGTTTTCAGCTAGTAGAGCATGTCCCCTCTGGTCTCTGTTGTATTGTGTTTTCAGCTAGTAGAGCATGTCCCCTCTGGTCTCTGTTGTATTGTGTTATTAGCTAGTAGAGCATGTCCCCTCTGGTCTCTGTTGTATTGTGTTTTCAGCTAGTAGAGCATGTCCCCTCTGGTCTCTGTTGTATTGTGTTTTCAGCTAGTAGAGCATGTCCCCTCTGGTCTCTGTTGTATTGTGTTTTCAGCTAGTAGAGCATGTCCCCTCTGGTCTCTGTTGTATTGTGTTATTAGCTAGTAGAGCATGTCCCCTCTGGTCTCTGTTGTATTGTGTTTTCAGCTAGTAGAGCATGTCCCCTCTGGTCTCTGTTGTATTGTGTTATTAGCTAGTAGAGCATGTCCCCTCTGGTCTCTGTTGTATTGTGTTTTCAGCTAGTAGAGCATGTCCCCTCTGGTCTCTGTTGTATTGTGTTATTAGCTAGTAGAGCATGTCCCCTCTGGTCTCTGTTGTATTGTGTTTTCAGCTAGTAGAGCATGTCCCCTCTGGTCTCTGTTGTATTGTGTTATTAGCTAGTAGAGCATGTCCCCTCTGGTCTCTGTTGTATTGTGTTATTAGCTAGTAGAGCATGTCCCCTCTGGTCTCTGTTGTATTGTGTTTTCAGCTAGTAGAGCATGTCCCCTCTGGTCTCTGTTGTATTGTGTTATTAGCTAGTAGAGCATGTCCCCTCTGGTCTCTGTTGTATTGTGTTTTCAGCTAGTAGAGCATGTCCCCTCTGGTCTCTGTTGTATTGTGTTTTCAGCTAGTAGAGCATGTTGCATAGCAGGTGTTCTTGGTGTTGTAGGCATGTCCTTGGCTCTGTCTGCTGCAGGTGAGGTAGGCAGAGGGATACTGAGGGCTTCTTGCTGGGTCAAAGAGACCGCTGGGACCTGCTCTTCTCCATCTCCCTCATAGACTTTTTCTGAGATGAGTTCAGCTTCTGATTTTAGGGTAGCAAACCTATTCTCAAAAGCCTGGAGGCATGAATCATTGCCCTGTATCAATACAGGTCCATTATTATATATGCTTACTGTTTGATACGTGTTGCTCTGTCGCTCTCTCTCAGTCTTTGTCGCTCTCTCTCAGTCTCTGTCGCTCTCTCTCAGTCTCTGTCGCTCTCTAGCTGTCTCTCTAGGTCCCTCTGTCTGTCTCTCTCTCTCTCTCTCCCTGTGTGTGTCTCTCTGTTTCTCTCGCTCTGTTTCTCTCTCTAATTTGCTTTTTTGGCATGACGTATTAATGTACATATTGCCAAAGCTTACTTTGGGTATTTGCAATATGAAAATAGTAAGAATAAAAACGGGACAACAGAAACAACAATAACCAAGGGTCAAAATAACCATACAGTTGAAGTGGGAAGTTTACATACACCTTAGCCAAATACATTTAAACTCAGTTTTTCACAATTCCTGACATACAATCCTCGTAACAATTCCCTGTTTTAGGTCAGTTAGGATCACCACTTTATTTTAAGAATATGAAATGTCAGAATAATAGTAGAGAGAATGATTTATTTCAGCTTTTATTTATTTCATCACATTCCCAGTGGGTCAGAAGTTTACATACACTCAATTAGTATTTGGTAGCATTGCCTTTAAATTGTTTAACTTGGGTCAAACATTTCGGGTAGCCTTCCACAAGCTTCCCACAATAAGTTGGGTGAATTGTGGCCCATTCCTCCTGACAGAGCTGGTGTAACTGAGTCAGGTTTGTAGGCCTATAGGATTGAGGTCAGGGCTTTGTGATGGCCACTCCAATACCTTGACTTTGTTGTCCTTAAGCCATTTTCCACAACTTTGGAAGTATGCTTGGGGTCATTGTCCATTTTGAAGACCCATTTGCGACCAACTTCCTGACTGATGTCTTGAGATGTTGCTTCAATATATCCACATAATTTTCCTCCCTCATGATGCCATCTATTTTGTGAAGTGCACCAGTCCCTCCTGCAGCAAAGCACCCCCACAACATGATGCTGCCACCCCCGTGCTTCATGGTTGGGATGGTGTCCTTCGGCTTGCAAGTCTCCCCCTTTTTCCTCCAAACATAACGATGGTCATTATGGCCAAACCGTTATATTTTTGTTTCATCAGACCAGAGGATATTCACGATCTTTGTCCCCATGTGCAGTTGCAAACCGTAGTCTGGCTTTTTGATGGTGGTTTTGGAGCAGTGGCTTCTTCCTTGCTGAGCGGCCTTTTAGGTTATGTCGATATAGGACTTGTTTTTCTGTAGAAATAGATACTTTTGTACCTGTTTCCTCCAGCATCTTCACAAGGTCCTTTGCTGTTGTTCTGGGATTGATTTGCACTTTTTCGCACCTAAGTGACGTTCATCTCTAGGAGACAGAACACGTCTCCTTCCTGAGCGGTATGACGGCTGCGTGGTCCCACGGTGTTTATACTTGCGTAATATTGTTTGTACAGATGAACGTGGTACCTTCAGGCATTTGGAAATTGCTCCCAAGGATGAACCAGACTTGGCATAATTGATCTCTTTCAGGCAGAGAGTACACTCGACATACCCCTTTTTATCCACTGTATTGAAAAAGTGAGTCTATTCAGCAGGTAGTTGAAACGGGTCCATTCAGCAGGTAGTTGAAACGGTCTATTCAGCAGGTAGTTGAAACGGGTCTATTCAGCAGGTAGTTGAAACGGGTCCATTCAGCTGGTAGTTGAAACGGGTCCATTCAGCAGGTAGTTGAAACGGGTCCATTCAGCAGGTAGTTGAAACGGGTCCATTCAGCAGGTAGTTGAAACGGGTCCATTCAGCTGGTAGTTGAAACGGGTCCATTCAGCAGGTAGTTGAAACGGGTCCATTCAGCAGGTAGTTGAAAGCGGGTCCATTCAGCAGGTAGTTGAAACGGGTCTATTCAGCAGGTAGTTGAAACGGGTCCATTCAGCAGGTAGTTGAAACGGGTCCATTCAGCAGGTAGTTGAAACGGTCCATTCAGCTGGTAGTTGAAACGGGTCCATTCAGCAGGTAGTTGAAACGGGTCCATTCAGCAGGTAGTTGAAAGCGGGTCTATTCAGCAGGTAGTTGAAACGGGTCCATTCAGCAGGTAGTTGAAACGGGTCTATTCAGCAGGTAGTTGAAACGGGTCTATTCAGCAGGTAGTTGAAACGGGTCTATTCAGCAGGTAGTTGAAACGGGTCTATTCAGCAGGTAGTTGAAACGGGTCTATTCAGCAGGTAGTTGAAACGGGTCTATTCAGCAGGTAGTTGAAACGGGTCTATTCAGCAGGTAGTTGAAACGGGTCTATTCAGCAGGTAGTTGAAACGGGTCTATTCAGCAGGTAGTTGAAACGGGTCCATTCAGCAGGTAGTTGAAACGGGTCCATTCAGCAGGTAGTTGAAACGGGTCCATTCAGCAGGTAGTTGAAACGGGTCCATTCAGCAGGTAGTTGAAACGGGTCCATTCAGCAGGTAGTTGAAACGGGTCCATTCAGCAGGTAGTTGAAACGGGTCCATTCAGCAGGTAGTTGAAAGCGGGTCCATTCAGCTGGTAGTTGAAGCGGGTCCATTCAGCAGGTAGTTGAAACGGGTCCATTCAGCAGGTAGTTGAAGCGGGTCTATTCAGCAGGTAGTTGAAGCGGGTCTATTCAGCAGGTAGTTGAAACGGGTCTATTCAGCAGGTAGTTGAAAGCGGGTCTATTCAGCAGGTAGTTGAAACGGGTCTATTCAGCAGGTAGTTGAAACGGGTCTATTCAGCAGGTAGTTGAAACGGGTCTATTCAGCAGGTAGTTGAAACGGGTCTATTCAGCAGGTAGTGCAGAAACAACACAACTTTCTATCACACAGAATAAATAATGGGATCAGTACAGAACATTTCTATCTGCAGTGCATCATTCTAAATGTCACTGGATAGAACCTCCAGGAGCAGGGGGAACACCACTGCTGTAGAGACTCAGTAGGCCCTCCAGGAGCAGGGGGAACACCACTGCTGTAGAGACTCAGTAGGCCCTCCAGGAGCAGGGGGAACACCACTGCTGTAGAGACTCGGCAGGCCCTCCAGGAGCAGGGGAACACCACTGCTGTAGAGACTCGGCAGGCCCTCCAGGAGCAGGGGGAACACCACTGCTGTAGAGACTCAGTAGGCCCTCCAGGAGCAGGGGGAACACCACTGCTGTAGAGACTCAGTAGGCCCTCCAGGAGCAGGGGAACACACCTGCTGTAGAGACTCAGTAGGCCCTCCAGGAACAGGGGAACACCACTGCTGTAGAGACTCAGTAGGCCCTCCAGGAACAGGGGGAACACCACTGCTGTAGAGACTCAGTAGGCCCTCCAGGAGCAGGGGAACACCACTGCTGTAGAGACTCAGTAGGCCCTCCAGGAGCAGGGGAACACCACTGCTGTAGAGACTCAGTAGGCCCTCCAGGAGCAGGGGAACACCACTGCTGTAGAGACTCAGTAGGCCCTCCAGGAGCAGGGGAACACCACTGCTGTAGAGACTCAGTAGGCCCTCCAGGAGCAGGGGAACACCACTGCTGTAGAGACTCAGTAGGCCCTCCAGGAGCAGGGGGAACACCACTGCTGTAGAGACTCAGTAGGCCCTCCAGGAGCAGGGGAACACCACTGCTGTAGAGACTCAGTAGGCCCTCCAGGAGCAGGGGGAACACCACTGCTGTAGAGACTCAGTAGGCCCTCCAGGAGCAGGGGAACACCACTGCTGTAGAGACTCAGTAGGCCCTCCAGGAGCAGGGGGAACACCACTGCTGTAGAGACTCAGTAGGCCCTCCAGGAACAGGGGAACACCACTGCTGTAGAGACTCAGTAGGCCCTCCAGGAGCAGGGGAACACGACTGCAGTAGAGACTCAGTAGGCCCTCCAGGAACAGGGGGAACACCACTGCTGTAGAGACTCAGTAGGCCCTCCAGGAGCAGGGGGAACACCACTGCTGTAGAGACTCAGTAGGCCCTCCAGGAGCAGGGGGAACACCACTGCAGTAGAGACTCAGTAGGCCCTCCAGGAGCAGGGAACACCACTGCAGTAGAGACTCAGTAGGCCCTCCAGGAGCAGGGGGAACACCACTGCAGTAGAGACTCAGTAGGCCCTCCAGGAGCAGGGGAACACCACTGCAGTAGAGACTCAGTAGGCCCTCCAGGAGCAGGGGGAACACCACTGCTGTAGAGACTCAGTAGGCCCTCCAGGAGCAGGGGGAACACCACTGCTGTAGAGACTCAGTAGGCCCTCCAGGAGCAGGGGGAACACCACTGCTGTAGAGACTCAGTAGGCCCTCCAGGAACAGGGGGAACACCACTGCTGTAGAGACTCAGAAGCCCTCCAGGAGCAGGGGGAACACCACTGCAGTAGAGACTCAGCAGGCCCTCCAGGAGCAGGGGAAACACCACTGCTGTAGAGACTCAGCAGGACCTCCAGGAGCAGGGGGAACACCACTGCAGTAGAGACTCAGCAGGCCCTCCAGGAGCAGGGGGAACACCACTGCTGTAGAGACTCAGCAGGCCCTCCAGGAGCAGGGGGAACACCACTGCTGTAGAGACTCAGCAGGCCCTCCAGGAGCAGGGGGAACACCACTGCAGTAGAGACTCAGCAGGCCCTCCAGGAGCAGGGGGAACACCACTGCTGTAGAGACTCAGCAGGCCCTCCAGGAGCAGGGGGAACACCACTGCTGTAGAGACTCAGCAGGCCCTCCAGGAGCAGGGGGAACACCACTGCAGTAGAGACTCAGCAGGCCCTCCAGGAGCAGGGGGAACACCACTGCTGTAGAGACTCAGCAGGCACTCCAGGAACAGGGGAACACCACTGCAGTAGAGACTCAGTAGGCCCTCCAGGAGCAGGGGGAACACCACTGCTGTAGAGACTCAGTAGGCCCTCCAGGAGCAGGGGGAACACCACTGCTGTAGAGACTCAGTAGGCCCTCCAGGAGCAGGGGAACACCACTGCTGTAGAGACTCAGTAGGCCCTCCAGGAGCAGGGGGAACACCACTGCTGTAGAGACTCAGTAGGCCCTCCAGGAGCAGGGGGAACACCACTGCTGTAGAGACTCAGTAGGCCCTCCAGGAGCAGGGGGAACACCACTGCTGTAGAGACTCAGTAGGCCCTCCAGGAGCAGGGGGAACACCACTGCAGTAGAGACTCAGTAGGCCCTCCAGGAGCAGGGGGAACACCACTGCTGTAGAGACTCAGTAGGCCCTCCAGGAGCAGGGGAACACCACTGCTGTAGAGACTCAGTAGGCCCTCCAGGAGCAGGGGGAACACCACTGCTGTAGAGACTCAGTAGGCCCTCCAGGAGCAGGGGGAACACCACTGCTGTAGAGACTCAGTAGGCCCTCCAGGAGCAGGGGAACACCACTGCTGTAGAGACTCAGTAGGCCCTCCAGGAGCAGGGGGAACACCACTGCTGTAGAGACTCAGTAGGCCCTCCAGGAGCAGGGGGAACACCACTGCTGTAGAGACTCAGTAGGCCCTCCAGGAGCAGGGGAACACCACTGCTGTAGAGACTCAGTAGGCCCTCCAGGAGCAGGGGGAACACCACTGCTGTAGAGACTCAGTAGGCCCTCCAGGAGCAGGGGGAACACCACTGCTGTAGAGACTCAGTAGGCCCTCCAGGAGCAGGGGGAACACCACTGCTGTAGAGACTCAGTAGGCCCTCCAGGAGCAGGGGGAACACCACTGCTGTAGAGACTCAGCAGGCCCTCCAGGAGCAGGGGGAACACCACTGCTGTAGAGACTCAGCAGGCCCTCCAGGAGCAGGGGGAACACCACTGCTGTAGAGACTCAGCAGGCCCTCCAGGAGCAGGGGAAACACCACTGCTGTAGAGACTCAGCAGGACCTCCAGGAGCAGGGGGAACACCACTGCAGTAGAGACTCAGCAGGCCCTCCAGGAGCAGGGGGAACACCACTGCTGTAGAGACTCAGCAGGCCCTCCAGGAGCAGGGGGAACACCACTGCTGTAGAGACTCAGCAGGCCCTCCAGGATCAGGGGAACACCACTGCAGTAGAGACTCAGCAGGCCCTCCAGGAGCAGGGGAACACCACTGCTGTAGAGACTCAGCAGGCCCTCCAGGAGCAGGGGGAACACCACTGCTGTAGAGACTCAGCAGGCCCTCCAGGAGCAGGGGGAACACCACTGCAGTAGAGACTCAGCAGGCCCTCCAGGAGCAGGGGGAACACCACTGCTGTAGAGACTCAGCAGGCACTCCAGGAGCAGGGGGAACACCACTGCTGTAGAGACTCAGTAGGCCCTCCAGGAGCAGGGGGAACACCACTGCTGTAGAGACTCAGTAGGCCCTCCAGGAGCAGGGGGAACACCACTGCTGTAGAGACTCAGTAGGCCCTCCAGGAGCAGGGGAACACCACTGCTGTAGAGACTCAGTAGGCCCTCCAGGAGCAGGGGGAACACCACTGCTGTAGAGACTCAGTAGGCCCTCCAGGAGCAGGGGAACACCACTGCTGTAGAGACTCAGTAGGCCCTCCAGGAGCAGGGGGAACACCACTGCTGTAGAGACTCAGCAGGCCCTCCAGGAGCAGGGGGAACACCACTGCTGTAGAGACTCAGTAGGCCCTCCAGGAGCAGGGGGAACACCACTGCTGTAGAGACTGAGCAGGCCCTCCAGGAGCAGGGGAAACACCACTGCTGTAGAGACTCAGCAGGACCTCCAGGAGCAGGGGAACACCACTGCAGTAGAGACTCAGCAGGCCCTCCAGGAGCAGGGGGAACACCACTGCTGTAGAGACTCAGCAGGCCCTCCAGGAGCAGGGGAACACCACTGCTGTAGAGACTCAGCAGGCCCTCCAGGAGCAGGGGAACACCACTGCAGTAGAGACTCAGCAGGCCCTCCAGGAGCAGGGGGAACACCACTGCTGTAGAGACTCAGCAGGCCCTCCAGGAGCAGGGGGAACACCACTGCTGTAGAGACTCAGCAGGCCCTCCAGGAGCAGGGGGAACACCACTGCAGTAGAGACTCAGCAGGCCCTCCAGGAGCAGGGGGAACACCACTGCTGTAGAGACTCAGCAGGCACTCCAGGAGCAGGGGGAACACCACTGCTGTAGAGACTCAGTAGGCCCTCCAGGAGCAGGGGAACACCACTGCTGTAGAGACTCAGTAGGCCCTCCAGGAGCAGGGGAACACCACTGCTGTAGAGACTCAGTAGGCCCTCCAGGAGCAGGGGAACACCACTGCTGTAGAGACTCAGTAGGCCCTCCAGGAGCAGGGGGAACACCACTGCTGTAGAGACTCAGTAGGCCCTCCAGGAGCAGGGGGAACACCACTGCTGTAGAGACTCAGTAGGCCCTCCAGGAGCAGGGGGAACACCACTGCTGTAGAGACTCAGTAGGCCCTCCAGGAGCAGGGGGAACACCACTGCTGTAGAGACTCAGTAGGCCCTCCAGGAGCAGGGGAACACCACTGCTGTAGAGACTCAGTAGGCCCTCCAGGAGCAGGGGAACACCACTGCTGTAGAGACTCAGTAGGCCCTCCAGGAGCAGGGGGAACACCACTGCTGTAGAGACTCAGCAGGCCCTCCAGGAGCAGGGGGAACACCACTGCTGTAGAGACTCAGTAGGCCCTCCAGGAGCAGGGGAACACCACTGCTGTAGAGACTCAGCAGGCCCTCCAGGAGCAGGGGAAACACCACTGCTGTAGAGACTCAGCAGGACCTCCAGGAGCAGGGGGAACACCACTGCAGTAGAGACTCAGCAGGCCCTCCAGGAGCAGGGGAACACCACTGCTGTAGAGACTCAGCAGGCCCTCCAGGAGCAGGGGGAACACCACTGCTGTAGAGACTCAGCAGGCCCTCCAGGAGCAGGGGAACACCACTGCAGTAGAGACTCAGCAGGCCCTCCAGGAGCAGGGGGAACACCACTGCTGTAGAGACTCAGCAGGCCCTCCAGGAGCAGGGGAACACCACTGCTGTAGAGACTCAGCAGGCCCTCCAGGAGCAGGGGGAACACCACTGCAGTAGAGACTCAGCAGGCCCTCCAGGAGCAGGGGGAACACCACTGCTGTAGAGACTCAGTAGGCCCTCCAGGAGCAGGGGGAACACCACTGCTGTAGAGACTCAGTAGGCCCTCCAGGAGCAGGGGGAACACCACTGCTGTAGAGACTCAGTAGGCCCTCCAGGAGCAGGGGAACACCACTGCTGTAGAGACTCAGTAGGCCCTCCAGGAGCAGGGGAACACCACTGCTGTAGAGACTCAGTAGGCCCTCCAGGAGCAGGGGGAACACCACTGCTGTAGAGACTCAGCAGGCCCTCCAGGAGCAGGGGGAACACCACTGCTGTAGAGACTCAGCAGGCCCTCCAGGAGCAGGGGGAACACCACTGCTGTAGAGACTCAGCAGGCCCTCCAGGAGCAGGGGAAACACCACTGCTGTAGAGACTCAGCAGGACCTCCAGGAGCAGGGGGAACACCACTGCAGTAGAGACTCAGCAGGCCCTCCAGGAGCAGGGGGAACACCACTGCTGTAGAGACTCAGCAGGCCCTCCAGGAGCAGGGGGAACACCACTGCTGTAGAGACTCAGCAGGCCCTCCAGGATCAGGGGGAACACCACTGCAGTAGAGACTCAGCAGGCCCTCCAGGAGCAGGGGGAACACCACTGCTGTAGAGACTCAGCAGGCCCTCCAGGAGCAGGGGGAACACCACTGCTGTAGAGACTCAGCAGGCCCTCCAGGAGCAGGGGGAACACCACTGCAGTAGAGACTCAGCAGGCCCTCCAGGAGCAGGGGGAACACCACTGCTGTAGAGACTCAGCAGGCACTCCAGGAGCAGGGGGAACACCACTGCTGTAGAGACTCAGCAGGCCCTCCAGGAGCAGGGGGAACACCACTGCTGTAGAGACTCAGTAGGCCCTCCAGGAGCAGGGGGAACACCACTGCTGTAGAGACTCAGTAGGCCCTCCAGGAGCAGGGGGAACACCACTGCTGTAGAGACTCAGTAGGCCCTCCAGGAGCAGGGGAACACCACTGCTGTAGAGACTCAGTAGGCCCTCCAGGAGCAGGGGGAACACCACTGCTGTAGAGACTCAGTAGGCCCTCCAGGAGCAGGGGAACACCACTGCTGTAGAGACTCAGTAGGCCCTCCAGGAGCAGGGGGAACACCACTGCTGTAGAGACTCAGTAGGCCCTCCAGGAGCAGGGGGAACACCACTGCTGTAGAGACTCAGTAGGCCCTCCAGGAGCAGGGGGAACACCACTGCTGTAGAGACTCAGCAGGCCCTCCAGGAGCAGGGGGAACACCACTGCTGTAGAGACTCAGCAGGCCCTCCAGGAGCAGGGGGAACACCACTGCTGTAGAGACTCAGCAGGCCCTCCAGGAGCAGGGAAACACCACTGCTGTAGAGACTCAGCAGGACCTCCAGGAGCAGGGGAACACCACTGCAGTAGAGACTCAGCAGGCCCTCCAGGAGCAGGGGGAACACCACTGCTGTAGAGACTCAGCAGGCCCTCCAGGAGCAGGGGAACACCACTGCTGTAGAGACTCAGCAGGCCCTCCAGGAGCAGGGGAACACCACTGCAGTAGAGACTCAGCAGGCCCTCCAGGAGCAGGGGAACACCACTGCTGTAGAGACTCAGCAGGCCCTCCAGGAGCAGGGGAACACCACTGCTGTAGAGACTCAGCAGGCCCTCCAGGAGCAGGGGGAACACCACTGCAGTAGAGACTCAGCAGGCCCTCCAGGAGCAGGGGGAACACCACTGCTGTAGAGACTCAGCAGGCACTCCAGGAGCAGGGGGAACACCACTGCTGTAGAGACTCAGTAGGCCCTCCAGGAGCAGGGGGAACACCACTGCTGTAGAGACTCAGTAGGCCCTCCAGGAGCAGGGGGAACACCACTGCTGTAGAGACTCAGTAGGCCCTCCAGGAGCAGGGGGAACACCACTGCTGTAGAGACTCAGTAGGCCCTCCAGGAGCAGGGGAACACCACTGCTGTAGAGACTCAGTAGGCCCTCCAGGAGCAGGGGGAACACCACTGCTGTAGAGACTCAGTAGGCCCTCCAGGAGCAGGGGAACACCACTGCTGTAGAGACTCAGTAGGCCCTCCAGGAGCAGGGGGAACACCACTGCTGTAGAGACTCAGTAGGCCCTCCAGGAGCAGGGGGAACACCACTGCTGTAGAGACTCAGTAGGCCCTCCAGGAGCAGGGGGAACACCACTGCTGTAGAGACTCAGTAGGCCCTCCAGGAGCAGGGGGAACACCACTGCTGTAGAGACTCAGCAGGCCCTCCAGGAGCAGGGGGAACACCACTGCTGTAGAGACTCAGTAGGCCCTCCAGGAGCAGGGGGAACACCACTGCTGTAGAGACTCAGCAGGCCCTCCAGGAGCAGGGGAAACACCACTGCTGTAGAGACTCAGCAGGACCTCCAGGAGCAGGGGGAACACCACTGCAGTAGAGACTCAGCAGGCCCTCCAGGAGCAGGGGGAACACCACTGCTGTAGAGACTCAGCAGGCCCTCCAGGAGCAGGGGGAACACCACTGCTGTAGAGACTCAGCAGGCCCTCCAGGAGCAGGGGGAACACCACTGCAGTAGAGACTCAGCAGGCCCTCCAGGAGCAGGGGGAACACCACTGCTGTAGAGACTCAGCAGGCCCTCCAGGAGCAGGGGAACACCACTGCTGTAGAGACTCAGCAGGCCCTCCAGGAGCAGGGGGAACACCACTGCAGTAGAGACTCAGCAGGCCCTCCAGGAGCAGGGGGAACACCACTGCTGTAGAGACTCAGCAGGCACTCCAGGAGCAGGGGGAACACCACTGCTGTAGAGACTCAGTAGGCCCTCCAGGAGCAGGGGGAACACCACTGCTGTAGAGACTCAGTAGGCCCTCCAGGAGCAGGGGGAACACCACTGCTGTAGAGACTCAGTAGGCCCTCCAGGAGCAGGGGGAACACCACTGCTGTAGAGACTCAGTAGGCCCTCCAGGAGCAGGGGGAACACCACTGCTGTAGAGACTCAGTAGGCCCTCCAGGAGCAGGGGGAACACCACTGCTGTAGAGACTCAGTAGGCCCTCCAGGAGCAGGGGAACACCACTGCTGTAGAGACTCAGTAGGCCCTCCAGGAGCAGGGGGAACACCACTGCTGTAGAGACTCAGTAGGCCCTCCAGGAGCAGGGGGAACACCACTGCTGTAGAGACTCAGTAGGCCCTCCAGGAGCAGGGGGAACACCACTGCTGTAGAGACTCAGTAGGCCCTCCAGGAGCAGGGGAACACCACTGCTGTAGAGACTCAGTAGGCCCTCCAGGAACAGGGGGAACACCACTGCTGTAGAGACTCAGTAGGCCCTCCAGGAACAGGGGAACACCACTGCTGTAGAGACTCAGCAGGTTAAACCATGAGAGTTTCAGCTTCCGCCTCCAACAGCTGCTTCTTTACGACTGGCTCCAGACTGACAGACGGCAGAGAGGCGTTAGACAGACATTAGCTACGTTTCTTTTCACCTGTCGACATTTGGAAAGTTTGCATAAAAATAGTTGTGACAATTTCCTGCTACGGTGTGTTTCCACTGAACCATCGTGTCGATAACAACAGCTGGACGTAACGACATAGCACAAAAATAAAATAAACTGCAAAAACATAGTGTTGAATAGAAATAGTGGTTGAATGACCCATACTGTTCCACCTAGAACTATACTCACCGATGATGATGGCCAGGATGATGAGGATGACAGCGCGTCCGGCCTGTCATCCAGCTCCGACAGCTTTGAGTCACGCTCCAACACCTTGTCCACATTCACACGCATGACATCCACCACCTACACTCATGTCGTAGGGGAAAAGTCATGAGAGTTTGTTGGAGTTTAAAGTACACTCAGATTGAGCACCTGTCTGTGCCCGTATTCACAGAGTCTTAAAGTAGAAGTGCTGATATAGAATCAGTTTAGCATTTGGGGGGTACAGTAGAATTACACCCCCCGGTGAGAGACAAGAGGGTGAGATAATTCTAGTAGGAATTGTTGCACACTGACGAGGAAGACAAGCATCTTTTCAGACATGTGTTTGACAACAGCTGATACATCAGATAAGGGAGTGGTGCTGGGGAGGCTGCGGGGGAGGACTTGAGTATGTTTAGAATGAAGGGTGTGTGGGTTGGGGGTCGTACCTCGTCCACTTGGGTCTGTGTCGGTTGTAGCCGGCGGGTGCCAGGCGCGGAGCCTTCTGGAGCTGGAGCGGCCCTGGGGTTAGGGCAACAGAGAGGGTTAAGAGAGAGACACACACTTCCTGTCCTGCTCTACGGTCTCCAAGGCTGCAGGATTTACCAATTTAATTTAGGATCCTTCCTGGAAGACAGCCATAAGTGCATTGTACTCATAAACACATGAAGTGTGGGAGAGCTCAGTCCCAGTGAAGCTGTGAAAAGGAAATATCTGCAACAGGACAGGACCACACGTTCATATCCAACTTGGTGCAGGACATCTAAGGGGCACACCTAGAAAGGCCTCCATACAGCCTGATGACCGTTTCTCTAGCCGGTGGTGTTCCAGGACTAATACCACGGTGTTGTGGAAGAACAGATGCTGTGCTAATTCCGACAGAGGGCGTCTCGCCTCGACCATTGCAGGTTTCTACTTGTGTTTTCCTCAACTCTTTGTTATTGTGTATATAGTTCTATTTCTATTATTGTTTTACTACAATTCATAATTTTATTTCAATACCTGTGTAAGGAGAGCTTTTTCTAAAGCAGAGCTCTGATGACACCTGCTGGAGAAATGGCAGTACTGCCTCACTGGAGTTATTCCTACACTAGAGCACAGGGAAGTCCCAGCCTCCCTCAGAGGAACTGAAAAGGTAGGAAGTATGTAGGTAGACCAGCGGCTAAGGAGTTAGATCTGTAGCCAAAAAGTGGTCGGTTCAAATCCCAGGCCAGGTGCTGAAAAGGGGGGAAATTGATCTGGCAACTGGAGGGCTGCTGGGTTCACATCCTAAAGACATTCCCCTACCGTTGGGCCCTTAAGCAAGGCCCTGAACCCCACAACATGCTCTCCATCCAGGGACTATGGTGGTCTGCTTAAAACATGTAGGTATTACAGACTCAGTCAGAGACTATGGTGGTCTGCTTAACCTCTTTGCGCACGGATCCCTTTAGCGGGATCATTTTCAGAGCAAACAACGCGGAAAATTCAAAATAAAAATTCGTAATATCTAACATTCTTCGATATACAAGTGTTGCATAGCCATCAAAAGCTCTGCTTCTTGGCAATATCACTGCGTTGTCAGATTTTAAAAAGGCTTTACGGCGAAAGCACTACATTTGATTGTTGGAGGCTAGTACCTCACATATTTTCCACATTAGCATAAATTCATATCCAGCTCGGTTCTCAAAATGTCCATATCACAGCTAATATAAATCGCTTACCTTTCAAATAACTTCTGCTGATGGCTTCCCAAGTGTCCAAACAAGATAATCCATGGTTCTTTTGTTAGAAAAAGTAATTCATTATATCCATAAATCTCTGTTTTGTTGGGCACGCAAAAAAGTATTTAGTCAGCCACCAATTGTGCAAGTTCTCTCACTTAAAAAGATGAGAGAGGCCTGTAATTTTCATCATAGGTACACTTCAACTATGACAGACAAAATGAGAAAAAAATATCCAGAAAATCACATTGTAGGATTTTTAATGAATTTATTTGCAAATGATGGTGGTCACATACAAACAAGCAAGATGGTCACATACAAACAAGCAAGATTTCTGGCTCTCACAGACCTGTAACTTCTTCTTTAAGAGGCTCCTCTGTCCTGCACTCGTTACCTGTATTAATGGCACCTGTTTGAACTTGTTATCAGTATAAAAGACACCTGTCCACAACCTCAAACAGTCACACTCCAAACTCCACTATGGCCAAGACCAAAGAGCTGTCAAAGGACACCAGAAACAAAATTGTAGACCTGCACCAGGTTCGAAGACTGAATCTGCAATAGGTAAGCAGCTTGGTTTGAAGAAATCAACTGTGGGAGCAATTATTAGGAAATGGAAGACATACAAGACCACTGATAATCTTCCTCGATCTGGGGCTCCACGCAAAGATCTCACCCGTGGGGTCAAAATGATCACAAGAACGGTGAGCAAAAATCCCAGAACCACACGGGGACCTAGTGAATGACCTGCAGAGAGCTGGGACCAAAGTAACAAAGCCTACCATCAGTAACACACTCGCCGCCAGGGACTCAAATCCTGCAGTGCCAGACGTGTCCCCTGCTTAAGCCAGTACATGTTCAGGCCCGTCTGAAGTTTGCTAGAGAGTATTTGGATGATCCAGATGAGGATTGGGAGAATGTTATATGGTCAGATGAAACCAAAATAGAACTTTTTGGTAAAAACTCAACTCGTCGTGTTTGGAGGACAAAGAATGCTGAGTTGCATCCAAAGAACACCATACCTACTGTGAAGCATGGGGGTGGAAACATCATGCTTTGGGGCTGTTTTTCTGCAAAGGGACCAGGACGACTGATCCGTGTAAAGGAAAGAATGAATGGGGCCATGTATCGTGAGATTTTGAGTGAAAACCTCCTTCCATCAGCAAGGGCATTGAAGATGAAACGTGGCTGGGTCTTTCAGCATGACAATGATCCCAAACACACCGCCCGGGTAACGAAGGAGTGGCCGTAAGAAGCATTTCAAGGTCCTGGAGTGGCCTAGCCAGTCTCCAGATCTCAACCCCATAGAAAATCTTTGGAGGAGTTGAAAGTCCGTGTTGCCCAGCGACAGCCCCAAAACATCACTGCTCTAGAGGAGATCTGCATGGAGGAATGGGCCAAAATACCAGCAACAGTGTGTGAAAACCTTGTGAAGACTTACAGAAAACGTTTGACCTCTGTCATTGCCAACAAAGGGTATATAACAAAGTATTGAGATAAACTTTTGTTATTGACCAAATACTTATTTTCCACCATAATTTGCAAATAAATAAATTTAAAAATCCTACAATGTGATTTTCTGGATTTCTTTTTCTCATTTCGTCTGTCATAGTTGAAGTGTACCTATGAAGAAAATTACAGGCCTCTCTCATCTTTTTAAGTTGGAGAACTTGCACAATTGGTGGCTGACTAAATACTTTTTTGCCCCACTGTATGTAGTACCATTGGATAGGAAACACTCTGAATTTTCTAAAAGTGTTAACCATTTGTCTGTGAGTAAAACAGAACGGATATGGCAGGCGAACCCCCAGGAATTTCTGTCCTGGAAAAAGTGGTTTTGACAGAGTGCCTCATTTGGAACCCCTCCCTTATGAAAATGCCCATATAAGGGCATTTGAATGCATTACCTATCGCTTCCTCTGGATGTCAACAGTCTCGAGACAGTGTTCAGATTTTTTTGGGATGCCATTAGAGCAGAGAAGAAGAGAAATCAGGAAGTGTCCCCTCGGATGTCAATAGGAGAGGTCGCTCCCGAGAAGGCACGCTCTGTGTTTTTCCGTTCTTATAGCCCAGTTTATATTCCGGTTGATTTATTATAGTAAATATACATAAAAGTGTTCCTAAGGATACATTTAAAACTATGTTTGATTGTTCTTGAGACAAGTTTATAGGTATAAGTTGAACGAGTTCTCTTCACATTTCAATGGAGGAGTGGAGGCTGTAGTTTCTGATTATAACGCGAGAACCAAATGGAGATTTATGGATAAAATACATTACTTTTTCTAACAAAAGAACCATGGATTGTCTTCGTTGGACACTTTGGATGACCTCAGCAGAAGTTCTTCAACAGGTAATTGATTTGTTTTCGCTGTGAAATGTGTTTTGTGTGAACCGTGAAGGCTAATGAATTCATGGTAATGGAAAAATAGTGAAGGTGCTACCCTCAAACAATCAAATGTGCTGCTTTCGCCGTAAAGCCTTTTTGAAATCAACGCTGTGATATTGCCAAGAAACAGAGCTTTTGATGAGTATGAAACACTTGTATATTGGTGCATGTTTAATAATTCAACTTTTGGATTTTGAATTTGGCGCCTTACAATTTACCTGGTAGTGTCGGGATTGGGGCGCTAGCGCCCCACCACTGCCTAAGAAGTTAACAGACCTGAGGAAAAACAGGAGGTCAGCAGAAGGCCATCTGGAACTGATTAACAGACCTGAGGAATAACAGGGTGCCAGAAGACAAGGTAACAAAGAACCTATAGAAACAGGACATATGGGAAGCTGTAAAGCTTGGGGAGGGGTCTATGAATTTAATGTAAGGAAAATACTATAAAGGCTGTGCTCTGAGATACAGAGTGGGCTGTGATCCGGGTCACAGCTCAACCTTTGATTACTCTGAATTAAAGGTCTTATTGAATTCACAAGTTTCTTGTATGAGTGTCATAATTTGAAGATAATTTTTTCCACGACAGTGTCCGGATTAATGTCCTCCTCCTTGAAAGCGGCAGCTCTAGCCTTTAGCTCAGTGCGGATGTAGCCTGTAATCCATGGCTTCTGGTTGGGATATGTACGTACGGTCACTGTGGGGACGACATCATCGGTGCACTTATCAGCCGGTGACTGATAGGGTATACTCAATGCCATTGGATGAATCCCGGAACATATTCCAGTCTGCTCGCAAAACAGTCCTGTAGTGTAGCATCCACGTCATCTGACCTCTTCCTATTGAGCAAGTCACTGGTACTTCCTGCTTTAGTTTTTACTTGTATGCAGGAGGAAAGAATGATGTTCAGATTTGCCAAATTGAGGGTGAGCTTTATACGCGTCTCTGTGTGTGGAGTAATGTAAGTATTTTTACTTTGCACATTCATCTACTGCACATTTACCATTCCAGTGTTAAATTGCTATATTGTAATTACTTCGCCACCATGGCCTATTTATTGCCTTACGCTCCTTATCTTACCTCATTTGCACACATTGTATATAGATTCGTTTTTCTACTGTATTATTGACTGTATGTTTGTTTACTCCATGTGTAACTCTGTGTTGTTGTTTGTGTCAAACTGCTTTGCTTTATCTTGGCCAGGTCGCAGTTTTAAATGAGAACTTGTTCTCAACTGGCCTACCTGGTTAAATAAAGGACTGGCCTACCTGGTTAAATAAAGGACTGGCCTACCTGGTTAAATAAAGGTGAAATATTTTTTTTTAAAGTTGGTTAGGAGCCCGTATAACGGCAGACATCCCCTCAGGCACCACTCCTGACTTGCCCAATGGGCAAGTGCCTTTCAGACAAAATGTCAATCTCTGATTGCAGTAACATGGACAATAAAGTTGTATTGTATACAAGTGTGTGGTTAGTTTGTGTTACTGACCCAATACAGACAGTACAATCACAGTGGACAGGTAATCAGTGACCACCTCTGCACGTTAATTCCTAACACAATAGGTCCAGGAGATGTCTTGACTACTGTATGTTAGGAAGAGAAAATGGTGGTGGGTGTGGGAGAATACATGAGTGGCATGTATACAGTCATGGTGGCTTGTACAGTGAGGGAAAAAAGTATTTGATCCCCTGCTGATTTTGTACATTTGCCCACTGACAAAGAAATGATCAGTCTATACTTTTAATGGTAGGTTTATTTGAACAGTGAGAGACAGAATAACAACAACAAAATCCAGAAGAACGCATGTGAAAAATGTTATAAATTGATTTGCATTTAAATAAATAAAATTGACCCTGAGAGGGAGGTGTTTGAACAATGGTAATGGACCTTCAGGGGGTAAATGATACCTAGAGCACCTTGTGTACCAGATCCCCATACACTGTTGAACCAATTGAAACCGGAAAATGCATACTTTACTGTCATTGACCTGGCTAATGCTTTCTTTAGCATTCCAGTTCATCCTGACAGCCAAGGGTGGTTTGGGTTTACCTTTTTAGGACAGAAATGTACATACTCAAGAATTCCACAAGGATTTTTGGTCCTACAATCTATAGCCAGGAAATTACTCAAAATTTGGGAAAATTCAACCCCCCAGGAGGGAGCCAAATGTTGGTATATGTTGATGACATATTGGTGTCTAACCCCTCACAGGAGGGTTGCAAGTTGGATACTATTTCCCTGTTAACCTTCCTCGCTGAGCAGGGGCATAAAGTAAGCAAAAACAAATTACAGTTGTGGAAATCTGAGGTAATCTATTTAGGACACACCATTACTCAAGATGGCCGCACCCTGAACCCCACCAGAAAACAGGCGATCTTAGAAGCTCCTAAACCATTGAACAAAAAGCAGATGATCAGTTTTCTAGGAATTATTAACTATTGTAGAGCGTGGGTACTTTGCATTGCATACGGGGAAACTTAGTGATTTGATCTATGGTAAGGCTATGGCAGCAAAATACAAAATTGCATGGACAATGGAAGCAGAGAATCCGTTTGTAACCATTAAACAGTTATTGGTATCTGACACCATTTTGGCATTTCCTAGGTATGACCGTGAATTCACACAGACTGTGGATTGCAGGGAGGGGTTTATGACATCAGACTCAGAAACACAGAGGGAAGAATAAGCGTCGCCTATTACTCCTCCCGTCTTGATGGGGTGGCGCAAGCAATGCCTCTGTGTTTGCAGTCTGTGGTGGCTGCAGCACGGGCTGGATGGATTTTCCTCGGGTTTTCACCTGCTATATCAGTTCTGTTATACTCACATACATTATTTTAACACTTTTAGAAACTTCAGAGTGTTTCCTATCCAATAGTACTAATTATGTGCATATCCTATTTTCCGGGCCTGAGTGGCAGGCATTTTACTTTGGGCACGCCAGACTCTCCAAAACCGTCACCTCTGCTGCAGCTCCCTAGAGTTAAATATGCTGCTGTTTTGACACATGGGCGGAGCCATGTGTCAACAGGGGGGATGATAGAGTTAATTAGACAGCACTTTGTAGCATACGGAATAACGAACTATTTTAAAAACGTTTGTTCACATTGTGTTATTTGGCAAAATAAGGGCACCCCAGGGTGAATACCCCTCGGCTAAGTACCCTTTCCAACAGTTGGAAATAGACTTCATTGAATTAATTGAAGTTGAGTTTATGAATATTGAGAACATAATTCTCGTAACAGCGCCCTAACGAGCAGCCTGGTGACCTAGAGGCCAGAGATGGAGCACACGGGACAGAACCCTTCTTGCCTTCCAAAGAAATATTCTTGGCTTCCAAAGGATCATCAAAGAACCCTTTCGTCCAAAACGGTTCTTAGGATGATAAATGTTCTAGGTAGAACCCTTTGCCTTACTAATAACCCTAGTCTTCCAAAAAGGATTCTTCAGATGAAAATGATTCTTGGTAGAACCCTATCCCTCCGCAAAGAACCCTTTTGGAACCCTTTTTCCTAAGAGGGTACGATACATCAGTGTCCCCAAGTAAACTTTACTCCTACATCCCACTCCATACACCCACAATCTATTCACTAACAATACCCTCTAATACAACTTGAAGTCATCTGTTGTGCAGTGAGTGTACTGTAACTGCAGAATGGCTGCAAAGGGTTTTCCTGTGAGAACTTCTGCCCAGTGAGACCTCCCAGGACCTTAGTCAAAGCACTCTATTCAAGGACTATGCACAAACTGATCGCAACATAAAAGTTGCTCAGCAATGGGTACCCAGGCAACCTAACATATAGAACACACCAATAAACCTCATTGTTACATTCACAATGCAACGTATGTCCACATGTGGAGCATTCTGATAACCAATGGCTGTATCCACATAGTGAGTCTGTCTGCGTGTGATGGTCCTTACACTCCTTGCCCGAACACGGTGTTGAACACGGTGACAACGCTACACCTACCAGGAAACAAGAGCGTTTCAGCGCATGAGAGGACAGGAGAGGCAACAGTCGAGACACACAAAGGTGACCAGCAGTGATCCACATAATTCTCATGTCTATGGCGATTGCTACATAACAGGACCAGCCCTTCACAGTTCAATGTGTGTGATATGTAAGAAATCCTGTTGTTTTACTGGTTGAGCCGGTAGTGGTGCTTTGGGACAGGGCTGCTGGAGGTTAAGGTTCCTGGGGGCCATGGGGAGGTGGTCAGTGTGTCAGTCACTCTCCCAAACTGCTGCTGCTCCAGCTGTCATCACCTTACTCCGGGAGTAGACCTGAAACACCCAGCCAACTAAAGCAGTGGCATCATGAACACAGCCTAACCATAACTGGCTTATTAGAGTTTCCTGTTATCCACTGAAACATGTCATTCAACTTCTCTGCAGACGCTTGAGCAGTTTGAACTCATTCAACCACCCATGTCAGCCACCATGGCAGCTCTAATTCTGTGTGTGATTGAATTAGTTAAACTGCTCAAGCTTCTGCAGAGAAGTTGAATGACAGTGTTTGATGGACTGGCCAGTCGGTTTCCACTTTATCCAACGCTTGTGGTTTAGCTAGTTTGAAACAGAGTGGCACACAGGCAAGGCAATGTCCCACTTTACCTCTGTGCTGTTCCAGTTCCTGCTGGGAAGAGTTCTGCTTGGCCCGGTCTCCTCTGGTAGGAGTGGAGTTCAGTTTTGGTTTGTCTTTGCGACAGGCAGATTCCATGGTTACTGCCACCAGACAACACAACGTCTCGATCAACCAGACATGGGGTTTATTCATTCACGTTTTGCAACGGAAACCATTTACTTTAGGAATCAAACGGAAGAAAACAGAACAAAACGGGAAGGGACCTGCCCGAATTTGTCCAATAGAAATTCTAGTTTTCGTTGCAAAACGATTTATGTTCAAATAAAACGGTTTCAGTTGCAAACAGACAAAACGTTTTACAACGGAATCTGACTAATGAACACACCTGAAGTAAGATTGCCACCATATCACATGAATCATGTGCACATTAAAATGTGTAACAAACACCTACCGGCCAGTGCTGTCGACAATACTACGGTGTCCACATACACGGGAAGCTTGCTATCTTAGCTAACGTTAGCCAGATAACACTACAACATGCTAGCTAGACACAGACAATCACATTAGCTACGCTTCTTTGATAGGCATCTGGTATTAAAAACACTTACCTAGCTACAATAAGGTCAAAGACAGATACGATCTCAGCTGTTCAACACAGACAGGGAAGAAACAGTCAGCGTGTTCAAACAGCTGTCAGAAAGGAAACCGGGTGCAACCAGAAAATAACCCCAAGGACCTACCAACGTAGGTTCCTACCTGATATAACTTGAATGTAAATAACAACTAACGGCCAAATAAAGTCTGTCTTTAGTTTTATTTATTCACATTAGAATAAATAATTAAAGTGTCCAGTTTTTAATCACAGAAATTGAATGAACTTTTGCGGTTTACAACAGAGGACAAAGTATATATGCAGAAGGCCAATAATCGACCACAAGATGTCGATCTTGCCCCACTGATTAAACAACCGGTGTCAGAAATCCTCACAGCATGAAAATACGGAGCATTTTTACACGCCAACCTGCAGTATTGAACAGAACCGAGAGAAACCTCAGGTTTGTTTGGGTGAAAGTGGATGTCACATGATGTAAAGATAACAGATACTGTCATGTTCTGCTTAAATTATAATACATTTAACTCTTCTGTGTCGATGTTTTATCTTATACACTGAGTGTACAAAACATTAGGAACACCTGCTCTTTCCATGACATAGACTGACCAGATGAATCCAGGTGAAAGCTATGATCCCTTATTGATGTCACTTGTTAAATCCACTTCAATCAGTGTAGACGAAGGGGAGGAGACAGGTTAAAGAAGGATTTTAAAGCCTTGAGACAATTGAGACAGGTATTGTGTATGTGTGCCATTCAGAGGGTGAATGGGCGAGACAAAATATTGAAGTGCCTTTGAACAGGGTATGGTAGTAGGCGCCAGGCGCACCGGTTGGAGTGTGTCAAGAACCGCAACGCTGCTGAGTTGTATCAAGAATGGTCCACCCAAAGGACATCCAGCCAATTTGACACAACTGTGGAAAGTATTGGAGTCAACATGGGCCAGCATCCCTGTGGAACGCTTGTAGTGTCCATGACCCATTGAATTGAGGCTGTTCTGAGGGCAAAAGGGAGTACAACTCAATATTGAGAAGGTGTTCCTAATGTTTTGTACACTCGGTGTATAATAATTAATCACTGTCCTTTTTGGAGCCAAGTGGCACATAGTTGGTGTTATGCTATGCAATATTTTATAGTTCAAAGACAACCTCATCCAAAGCTCTGTCCATCTGGGGTATGGATATCTGTGAGTATTACGAGGATCAAGCTGCAGGCCTGTGTGTGTACAGTACAATAAAAAAACAGTTTTCTATTCTTCTTACCAACAGCATGGGAAAGTTTGTGATCAGAGAGGTGAGGAATGTGGATGGGAGGATTTCTGTGAACAAGCAGAGAGCTCTTCCTTCCTGAAACTGTGACAGTTTAATGCCTTACTAGCTCAGCTTGGATTACCCAGGTGACATAATTTAAGGGCTTCATTTGGGGGCTGAATTGTTTATCTTTGAGAAGGAGGAGGAGATGTGTTTAATCAGAGAGTATTGGCTGGGAGTTATCCATGGATATCTGATGGCAGAGTGTTCATGAGTCTACTGTCACCACGGAGACAGGCATACTCACAAATACACCCCCACGGACCACCCAGACTCACCTGTCTCTCACACACACACACACACACACACACACACACACACACACACACACACACACACACACACACACACACACACACACACACACAGAGTTTCTAGCTCTATGTAAATCTAGCCTGAGTGAGGAGTGAACCTACCTCCAGCTGAGGGGTGGCCCAGCATAGATTCATCACCATGGAAACAAGAATATCCATGACTGTAAAATACAGAATAACACAAACACACTCTGAGTCTGAGGGGAGAATCTTCTCAGAACACATTTCTCTTCATGAGTGTCCTGGGAAACTTGATGATAACACTGAGAGTGAGGCGGGTGGTCTGTGAACCTGAATAGATGTGTGTGTGTTGTAGTGAACCTGTAGACCTTGGTGTGTATGCCCTCTGGCAGGGCTGTGCCAGTGGGATTTATCACGCTGCATTCACATGGAAGTCCAATAGAATTCCAATGGCATTCCGATGGTTTACCTGGATTTCATCGCCACATTTAAGAGAGTGCTCACCCTGGAATAATACAATATCCTGAAAGGAACAACTGATCCCACACACACACACACACACACACACACACACACACACACACACACACACACACACACTCATACACACACGCATACACACACACACACGCACGCATACACACACACACACACGCATACACACACGCATACACACACACACGCGCACGCATACACAGTGGGATTTTGTTAGTATAAATGTGGTGGGGTGAGTAGGTGGAGGGGTTGAGAGGAGGGGTAAGAGAGGAGAGGTTGAGAGGAGAGGTTGAGAGGAGGGGTTGAGAGGAGGGGTTGAGAGGAGAGGTTGAGAGGAGAGGTTGAGAGGAGGGGTTGAGATGAGGGATTGAGAGGAGGGGTTGAGAGGAGGGGTTGAGAGGAGAGGTTGAGAGGAGGGGTTGAGAGGAGGGGTTTAGAGGAGAGGTTGAGAGGAGAGGTTGAGAGGAGGGGTTTAGAGGAGAGGTTGAGAGGAGGGGTTTAGAGGAGAGGTTGAGAGGAGGGGTTGAGAGGAGGGGTTGAGAGGAGGGGTTGAGAGGAGAGGCTGAGAAGAGGTGCATAGGGGAGAGATGGAGAGAAGACAAGTAGAGAAGGTTAAAGAGAAGATTCAGAAGAGGTAGAGAGAGAGACGAGGTAGAGAAGGGGTGAGGGGTAGAGGAGGGGTAGAGAGAGCTGGGAAGCAGATTCAGGAGATAGAGAGGAGGGGTGGAAAGGAGGCAGAAGAGGAGGGTGTAGGGCTATGACTGTTAGGAGGCAGAGGAGGAGGGTGTAGGGGTATGACTGTTAGGAGGCAGAGGAGGAGGGTGTAGGGTATGACTGTTAGGAGGCAGAGGAGGAGGGTGTAGGGGTATGACTGTTAGGAGGCAGAGGAGGAGGGTGTAGGGGTATGACTGTTAGGAGGCAGAGGAGGAGGGTGTAGGGGTATGACTGTTAGGAGGCAGAGGAGGAGGGTGTAGGGGTATGACTGTTAGGAGGCAGAGGAGGAGGGTGTAGGGGTATGACTGTTAGGAGGCAGAGGAGGAGGGTGTAGGGGTATGACTGTTAGGAGCGCTGTTGTTCTATATTAAATTCAGGAGGAGCCTCACTGACAGCTCACAACCCCCTTCCCCCATCCACACACACTGCCTTACCCCAGCCTCCCTAGCCTGCCAGGCTGCTCCGATGCCAACACATACATACACAAGCAAGCACATAGGTACGCATACACACAGTGCCATCCAGCACAACACACACTCAGTAACTCAATCCTACAAATAATTTACTGGGCTGACTGTGCCCAAAATATCATTCTAACTGAGTCTGTCTCTCGCTCACTCTCTCAGTTCCTCTCTCCACGCCTGCCCTCCCAGTGACCAGAGAGTGATGTGTCGCCAGCACAAACAGTGCAGCACCAGCCGACAGGAAATGGGTCAGAAACAAACAGGTTGTGACCAAACGAGCAGAGGTCAGCGTGCTACCAGCAGCTCTGTAAGGGTTGATATTAGACAGCCCTGTGAGTGTGGATATGAGGGATAATGATCACATACTATAAACACCAGCCAGAACACTAAACACCTGGCTACAGCCCACGGACGGACAGATCATGGGAAGCTCAGGGTGCAGTGTGAACATCCTTACCACCGTTCAAAGACACTAATGCTCAAGTAGCAAAATGATTAACCTTTCCTCACCTGAAAACTTGTGTTGGTCCCCCAAGCTAATGTCTAGGCTTCAGCTCAGTAAGCTAGGCTAGCAAAGTCTTGTGGCAGACAATCCAGGTTCGATATTCAGTAGGTGAGTGGTATTTATTTACTGTGCAAGAGATGAAGACTTGATGTACAGTCGTGGCCAAAAGTTTTGAGAATGACACAAATATTAATTTCCACAAAGTTTGCTGCTTCAGTGTCTTTAGATATTTTTGTCAGATGTTACTATGGAATACTGAAGTATAATTACAAGCATTTCATAAGTGTCAAAGGCTTTTATTGACAATTACATGAAGTTGATGCAAAGAGTCAATATTTGCAGTGTTGACCCTTCTTTTTCAAGACCTCTGCAATCCGCCCTGGCATGCTGTCAATTAACCTCTGGGCCACATCCTGACTGATGGCAGCCCATTCTTGCATAATCAATGCTTGGAGTTTGTCAGAATTTGTGGGTTTTGTTTGTCCACCTGCCTCTTGAGGATTGACCACAAGTTCTCAATGGGATTAAGGTCTCGGGAGTTTCCTGGCCATGGACCCAAAATATAGATGTTTTGTTCCCCGAGGCACTTAGTTATCACTTTTGCCTTATGGCAAGGTGCTCCATCATGCTGGAAAAGGCATTATTCGTCACCAAACTGTTCCTGGATGGTTGGGAGAAGTTGCTTTCGGAGGATGTGTTGGTACCATTCTTTATTCATGGCTGTGTTCTTAGGCGCAATTGTGAGTGAGCCCACTCCCTTGGCTGAGAAGCAACCCCACACGACTGGTCTCAGGATGCTTTACTGTTGGCATGACACAGGACTGATGGTAGCGCTCACCTTGTCTTCTCGGACAAGCTTTTTCCGGATGTCCCAAACAATCGGAAGGGATTCATCAGAGAAAATGACTTTACCCCAGTCCTCAGCAGTCCAATCCCTGTACCTTTTGCAGAATATCAGTCTGTCCCTGATGTTTTTCCTGGAGAGAAGTGGCTTCTTTGCTGCCTTTCTTGACACCAGGCCATCCTCCAAAAGTCTTTGCCTCACTGTGCGTGCAGATGCACTCACACCTGCCTGCTGCCATTCCTGGTGCCCCAATGCCGCAGCTGAATCAACTTTAGGAGATGGTCCTGGTGCTTGCTGGACTTTCTTAGGCACCCTGAAGCCTTCTTCACAACAATTGAAGTTCTTGATGATCTGATAAATGGTTGATTTGGGTGCAATCTTACTGGCAGCAATATCCTTGCCTGTGAAGCCCTTTTTGTGCAAAGCAATGATGTCGGCACGTGTTTCCTTGCAGGTAGCCATGTTTGACAGAGGAAGAACAATGATTTCAAGCACCACCCTCCCTTTGAAGCTTCTAGTCTGTTATTCGAACTCAATCGAACTCAACCAGCCTTGTCCTCGTCAACACTCACACCTGTGTTAACGAGAGAATCACTGACATGATGTCAGCTGGTCCTTTTGTGGCAGGGCTGAAATGCGGTGGAAATGTTTTTTGGGGATTCCGTTCATTTGCATGGCAAAGAGGGACTTTGCAATTCATCTGATCACTCTTCATGACATTCTGGAGTATATGCAAATTGCCTTCATACAAACTGAGGCAGCAGACTTTGTGAAAATTAATATTTGTGTCATTCTCCAAACTTTTGGCCACGACTGTAGAGGTTGTAGTTACATATTATTTTTGTCATCTGTACATTTTTGTAACTTGAAAAACAATAAACTAAATTGGCCGTTGTAAAAACAACGAACCAATTTCCATAAACGTCAGCGTCTCTGATAGATTTGAAAACCAATTAACAAGAGGCGCGCAACCTGTGCCTAAAGCCGCAAACTAGGCCGGCTCTCTCACCTAGGAAGCCAGGGGTGTATTCACTAGGATACCAACAAAACCAAACGGGGAACGACCTAGCTGCATTTGTCCAATATAAACTATTTTTCGTTGCAAAACGTTTTCTGTTTGCAGTTGTTTGCTACGGTTTTGACTAATGACCACACCACCCAGTTCTACAGCTGCGCTTTGGCGGTACCAAACAAAAATAAATACAAATGCTAGACAACAGGAAAAACATAATGTTTGATGTGGCTAGTGATAGCATTAATTTAGCAAGCAATGTTTGTACAAAACAATCAGTCCATTTGTGTGGGGAGAAATGTCCAACGGGATATTTAGCAGGCACAGCTGTTTGCATGACAACATCATCAGCTATATGGGGCTCATTCAGTTACAAGGGTCACTCATATCTGGACTGACTTGTGGAGGAGCTTCTGATGTTTTCTGTCTCTTTCTCACTCTCTCCCACCTCTACCCGTCTCTCCCACCTCTACCCCTCTCTCCCACCTCTACCCCTCTCTCCCCTTTCCCTCCTTGCTGTCTCCCCCCTTTCCCCCTCTCTCTCTCTTTCTTTCTCTCCCCCTCTCTCTGTATCTGTGTGTTTTATAATAGGAATGGAGGCTAGCCAGGCAGGCTGGATTGTCCTGGAGACTGAGAGACTTTAGACCCTAATCTCCTGTCTACTCTTCCCCTGTACACACACAGACACACACTCACCCCCCTCTACCATGTGTGTGTGTGTGTGTGTGTGTTTTTTGAATATGACATTGTATTGTATGGTCTCCCCTCTGGTGTTAGTGCAATGCATTATGCGTATGCTATTTCTGTCTGTGTGTGTGTGTTACACTGTATGTTACTCACAAACACACTCATATATATATATATATATATATATATATATATATATATATATACACACACACACACATCTGGCAATCAAAGAGCACACAGCAGGCTTTCATGAGGTTCTATTGGTTGGTGCACAATCAGCCCAGTACAATAATAAGCATGTGTTTTTCTGAATTAGTTAGTTCTCTCTCTCTCTCTCTCTCTCTCTCTCTCACTCACTCACTCACTCACTCACTCACTCACTCACTCCTCACTCACTCACTCACTCACTCACTCACTCACTCACTCACTCACTCACTCACTCACTCACTCACTCACTCAGTCCCCCAGGACACAGTCCTCTGGTTTCCTCCCAGTGGCACTGTGCTAATGCAGCTGCAGTAGACCGTGTGCTGCTCCTGTGTACATACCCCAGTAATAGGTGCCGGGAGTTACCGTGTCGGGAGTTACCGTGCCGGGAGTAACCGTGCCGGGAGTTACCGTGCCCGGGAGTTACCGTGCCCCGGGAGTTACCGTGCCGGGAGTAACCGTGCCCCGGGAGTTACCGTGCCGGGAGTTACCGTGCCGGGAGTAACCGTGCGGTGTCGCAAGAGTAAGACATTCCTCCTCCGCCTCATCATTCCTGGCCAGTCTGTAGAGGGGGTATATCTGTGTGTGTGTTTGCAGTGGCAGTGATTAGTCTGTAAAGCACCTGAGGTTTGGCACTCACAAACATCTACGAACACATGTAGCCCCAGACATAATTACCTAGAGCTGAAGAGCTGACACAAGATCTGTTTGTTAACAGTTATGCCCCTAACCCCCATACCATCTCACCCCCATCCTTATCCACCTCGGTCCTCACACCCCCATCCTTATCCACCTCGGTCCTCTCACCCCCATCCTTATCCACCTCGGTCCTCACACCCCCATCCTTATCCACCTCGGTCCTCACACCCCCCATCCTTATCCACCTCGGTCCTCACACCCCCATCCTTATCCACCTCGGTCCTCACACCCCCATCCTTATCCACCTCGGTCCTCACACCCCCATCCTTATCCACCTCGGTCCTCACACCCCCCATCCTTATCCACCTCGGTCCTCACACCCCCATCCTTATCCACCTCGGTCCTCACACCCCCCATCCTTATCCACCTCGGTCCTCACACCCCCCATCCTTATCCACCTCGGTCCTCACACCCCCATCCTTATCCACCTCGGTCCTCACACCCCCATCCTTATCCACCTCGGTCCTCACACCCCCCATCCTTATCCACCTCGGTCTTCACACCCCCATCCTTATCCACCTCGGTCCTCACACCCCCATCCTTATCCACCTCGGTCTTCACACCCCCATCCTTATCCACCTCGGTCCTCACACCCCCATCCTTATCCACCTCGGTCTTCACACCCCCCCATCCTTATCCACCTCGGTCCTCCACACCCCCATCTACCCCTCTCACACTTTAACTCCGGGGCTGTGTGGTGGGGTGGAAGAGGTTGGAGGGGTGGAGGTGGCCGTGGGGGGTGAACAGGCCTCTATTTAAGCCCGTGTGGGAGACAGCAGGGCCAGTGTGTTTGGGCTGGTGAGCCCCAGGCTTCAGCTCCGGCCTCCTCTCTTCCCCAGGAGCTGCTTCTCATTAGAGCTGTTTGCTTTGGCAGCGGCCCAGTGGCACTTAGCAGCTCCACACACACACATGCACGCGCACATATGCATGCCCACACTCAAGCAGACAGAAATACACGTGACGTGCACACTATTTGTTTTGGCAGCGGCACTTAGTAGAGCTGCGCCACGTTAGCGATCAGGCTAACACACCACCGTGTTTATGTTTGCAGAGCCCGGACACACACACACACAGCATGCCCCACTGTATGTTTGCTGAACACCCGTTTGGTTTAGATAGAATCGATAATACCCTAAAAGAACCTGTCACTACTGCCTACTGTGTCCCCTGCCAGGAGAAAACACACTACATACATACTAAACACACAGTGCAGGAAACAAACGCAGCGTTCTCTCCTCTCCCAGAGTGTCATTTGGACCCTAACCCTCCCAATTCTCTGTCTGGGACAACCTGTGGACAGCGGCTTGTGTTAGGGATTTGGTTTCTTTGGCTGTTTCTCTACACACACCAGGAATGTGATAAACAACACACATATTCTTGGGAGCTCGGGACACACACACACACACACACACACAGATCTGGCTGCCTCTCCAGCAGTTATAAACCGATTGTACATAACTCAACACCCCACAATCACCCACATCAGCAGTACTGGGCTGACTCTGGCCAAATGAATACACACTCAGTTTTGCATTAGGAATTCTCTGGTGCAGTGTTTCCCAAATAGAGGGTCGGGACCCACTGATGGGTTGTGGCTAGTTTGGTTTTTGGGCTGTGGGCAGAAACATTGGTTTTGTTTATCTGATGGGTCGCTAGAAAATTCTGAATGCTTTTGACTGGTGACACCAACCATTTTAAATTGTTCAGAAATTGTTTCTGTAGTTAGAAACAGGTAATATTGGCATTCCTGAAACAGGTAATATTGGCATTCCTGAAACGGGTAACATTGGCATTCCTGAAACGGGTAATATTGGCATTCCTGAAACAGGTAATATTGGCATTCCTGAAACGGTAATATTGGCATTCCTGAAACGGGTAATATTGGCATTCCTGAAACGGGTAATATTGGCATTCCTGAAACGGGTAATATTGGCATTCCTGAAACGGGTAATATTGGCATTCCTGAAACGGGTAATATTGGCATTCCTGAAACGGGTAATATTGGCATTCCTGAAACGTTATTTTGTTGACATTTCATTTGATCTCTGAGAAGTTAAACTAATTGATTGCACCCAATTGATTGCACGCAATCTGAATCCTAAATGTATAGGATTCAGATAATATTCAATGAATATAGTACCCAACATCTGATTTGGACCAAACTTCTTCCTACCAATGAGTAAGACATGAGGAATCCACCCCCAAAATTAAAAAGCCACCCATTGACCCCCTACACACCCCATGCCAATCCCACACAAACAACCAGTATGCGGTATCAGTTCTATATGTTTGACAAGTCCATACTGTCATGTTTTCCCTGTGATTCTGGTGATGCATCATTTACCATACAGCAGTGTGGAAGTACCAGGTTTTGACCACTAGATGTAAAGTACCAGGTTTTGAACACTAGATGTAAAGTACCAGGTTTTGAACACTAGATGTAAAGTACCAGGTTTTGACCACTAGATGTAAAGTACCAGGTTTTGACCACTAGATGTAAAGTACCAGGTTTTGACCACTAGATGTAAAGTACCAGGTTTTGACCACTAGATGTAAAGTACCAGGTTTTGACCACTAGATGTAAAGTACCAGGTTTTGACCACTAGATGTAAAGTACCAGGTTTTGACCACTAGATGTAAAGTACCAGGTTTTGACCACTAGATGTAAAGTACCAGGTTTTGACCACTAGATGTAAAGTACCAGGTTTTGACCACTAGATGTAAAGTACCAGGTTTTGACCACTAGATGTAAAGTACCAGGTTTTGACCACTAGATGTAAAGTACCAGGTTTTGACCACTAGATGTAAAGTACCAGGTTTTGACCACTAGATGTAAAGTACCAGGTTTTGACCACTAGATGTAAAGTACCAGGTTTTGACCACTAGATGTAAAGTACCAGGTTTTGACCACTAGATGTAAAGTACCAGGTTTTGACCACTAGATGTAAAGTACCAGGTTTTGACCACTAGATGTAAAGTACCAGGTTTTGACCACTAGATGTAAAGTACCAGGTTTTGACCACTAGATGTAAAGTACCAGGTTTTGACCACTAGATGTAAAGTACCAGGTTTTGACCACTAGATGTAAAGTACCAGGTTTTGACCACTAGATGTAAAGTACCAGGTTTTGACCACTAGATGTAAAGTACCAGGTTTTTTACTGCTATACTGCCACACTCTTTGTGTTTATTAAATAGATCACATTTCCTTTGTAACTTTGGGTAGAAACCAATAGATTTGGCTCATGATGAAAATAAAATGTACGGTCATCCTCACAAATCAAGCCGGTCAGCCAAATCAGTTTGTCCTTCTTTTACACTTAATCTGTGTCCAGGAAACATTTGGTTTATTCCCTTCAAAAAAGGTCTGGATTAGTTACTGTTAGACCATTCCTGGTGAATAAGCAAACCATTAGGCTACAACAGCAGGTCTAATGGTTTCAATGTTATGGTCTCTAATGGTCGTCAATGGTGAAAGTCCCAAACACACTGTATAGTGTTTTGCGATTGTAATGGTTGCATTGGGTTTAATGGTAAATGTCACTAATCACAATATACAGTGTCTTCGGAAAGTATTCAGACCTCTTGACTTTTTCCACATTTTATGTTACAGCCTTATTCTAAAATCGATTAAATATATATTTTTTCTCAGCGATCTACACACAATACCCCATAATGACATCACAATACCCCATAATGACATCCCAATACCCCATAATGACATCCCAATACCCCATAATGACAAAGCAAAAACTAAAATGTCAGTTGAATTTACCACAAGTGGACTCCAATCAAGTTGTAGAAACATCTCAAGGATGATTAATGGAAACACTATTTCAAGTCTCATAGCAAAGGGTCTGAATACTTATGTAAATAAGGTGTTTCTGTTAAAAAAAAGTATACATTTGCTAAAATGTCTATTTTAGCAAATGTTAAGCGCTGTTAAGACCAAACACTCCTAATTGAAGAAGATGCTAGCAGGCATGGTGTACCCACTGCCCTGGTACACAGTCAGGCATGGTCCCACTGCCCAGGTACACAGTCAGGCATGGTCCCACTGCCCTGGTACACAGTCAGGCATGGTCCCACTGCCCTGGTACACAGTCAGGCATGGTCCCACTGCCCAGGTACACAGTCAGGCATGGTCCCACTGCCCTGGTACACAGTCAGGCATGGTCCCACTGCCCTGGTACACAGTCAGGCATGGTCCCACTGCCCTGGTACACAGTCAGGCATGGTCCCACTGCCCTGGTACACAGTCAGGCATGGTCCCACTGCCCTGGTACACAGTCAGGCATAGTCCCACTGCCCTGGTACACAGTCAGGCATGGTCCCACTGGGGCAGCACTTCTATAGGATCAAACAGAAATCAACCTGAGCTAATGCAATAACAACGTTCAATTGCATTATCCGTTTGAAAAGCGTTTGGTTCAATTAAGACCTACTGTGCGACAGTCTCTGAATGTCTGTCCTGAATGCAGTTGGGTTGGTAGCAGCCCAGTTTCTGGAGTGGGTAATTTTACCTGCTCTAGCTCTGCAGCTAACTGTGTCTCAACTTGACCTTGATGTGTGTGTGTGATCGTGATGCTGAGTGTGGCGTTAAACAGGCAGGTGCTGCAGGTGTTGCAGATATGCTTAAGGGTTTCTCGCTCTCTGAGTTTCATTCAATGCGGGCGCTGTAAGTAAGTGCCTGATTTGACTCTTTCAGCAGCCTCCTGCTGTTTTCCTCAGTGGTTACGCCACAGGGGTTTACTTAAGGCTGGGAGCGTGACAGCATCTGGAATGCCTCTCCCCGGAGCAAGAGAATCTGTCTTGGGTCACCAAGAGACTCCAGGTACAGAACAGCAGCCCCTTCAGAAGGTGATTCACCTTATCAAACCCCTCACACACACGTACGCACGCATGCATACACACAAACACATGGACACACACATCTCCAGTTCTGCCAGTTGAGCCACCTTATCAAAACCCACCAGCTGAAACAAGGCATTTCTTTCTGATAGCAGAAACCTAGCTAACAATTCTAGGCAGAGAACATTTCTGTAGTGTTACCTGTAATGTTCCCATGAAGTTTGCGTGTCCAGTTTTCCATTAGTCTATCTCTGAGAACCGCTTTAGCATGCTTTTGTGTTAAAGTTAGGAGAACATTCTATTAATGTCAAGCAGAACTTATCTAGAACGTGGTTACAGTGTTCTTAGAAAAAACAGCATTCATGTTCTATATGCTTTTTATGGGATGTTGTTAGAACATGTCCAGTTTTCTGAGGGGTAGGAGAATATTCCATCAACGTCACATCAAACATACACAGAACAGTAAGATATTAAAGGTTAATATTCCGAAATCGCTCCGGCATTTCCTGGTTGCTAAAATTCGAATAATTCACCTAATTTCAGTTTATGTGGCAAAACAAGCAATGCATAGAGTAGAGAATCATTCTACCATATAAACCTCTGGAAATACCTTTTCAATAACCAAAACAATGTTCAGCTGTTTTGAAGCTGATGTACAAAACCGAACGTAAAAGACGCAAACACGAACCTTAAGAACAGGAAGCATAGATATAGCGCTAGGGGATTCAAGACCCATTACGGGATTCACCCTTCTCACACATTCTTAGAAAAATATGCTAATTAAAATGAGTTTCTCAATGAAATATGAGAATCTGTAGGATATCCCCTTAAACACGAGGTATGACCACATTTCCACTATCTCATGAATGATCAGTATTTATTAATCCTATATATCCTATATAGCTGAGCATCTCAAAGAGAATATCGTCTTTTTGAAATCTTCACCACATATACAGAGCCTATATACAGACACCCCAACGAGTCAATACCTGTAATATACCTTGATTAGATAAGTATTCACCCCCATGAGTCAATACCTGTAATATACCTTGATTAGGTAAGTACTCACCCCCACGAGTCAATACCTGTAATATACCTTGATTAGGTAAGTACTCACCCCCACGAGTCAATACCTGTAATATACCTTGATTAGATAAGTACTCACCCCACGAGTCAATACCTGTAATATACCTTGATTAGATAAGTACTCACCCCCACGAGTCAATACCTGTAATATACCTTGATTAGATAAGTATTCACCCCCATGAGTCAATACCTGTAATATACCTTGATTAGATAAGTACTCACCCCCATGAGTCAATACCTGTAATATACCTTGATTAGGTAAGTACTCACCCCCATGAGTCAATACCTGTAATATACCTTGATTAGATAAGTACTCACCCCCACGAGTCAATACCTGTAATATACCTTGATTAGATAAGTACTCACCCCCACGAGTCAATACCTGTAATATACCTTGATTAGATAAGTACTCACCCCCACGAGTCAATACCTGTAATATACCTTGATTAGATAAGTACTCACCCCCACGAGTCAATACCTGTAATATACCTTGATTAGATAAGTATTCACCCCCACGAGTCAATACCTGTAATATACCTTGATTAGATAAGTACTCACCCCACGAGTCAATACCTGTAATATACCTTGACTAGATAAGTACTCACCCCCACGAGTCAATACCTGTAATATACCTTGATTAGATAAGTACTCACCCCCACGAGTCAATACCTGTAATATACCTTGATTAGATAAGTACTCACCCCACGAGTTAATACCTGTAATATACCTTGATTAGATAAGTACTCACCCCCACGAGTCAATACCTGTAATATACCTTGATTAGATAAGTACTCACCCCCACGAGTCAATACCTGTAATATACCTTGATTAGATAAGTACTCACCCCCACGAGTCAATACCTGTAATATACCTTGATTAGATAAGTACTCACCCCCACGAGTCAATACCTGTAATATACCTTGATTAGATAAGTACTCACCCCCATGAGTCAATACCTGTAATATACCTTGCTTAGATAAGTATTCACCCCCATGAGTCAATACCTGTAATATACCTTGATTAGATAAGTACTCACCCCCATGAGTCAATACCTGTAATATACCTTGATTAGATAAGTACTCACCCCCACGAGTCAATACCTGTAATATACCTTGATTAGATAAGTATTCACCCCCATGAGTCAATACCTGTAATATACCTTGATTAGATAAGTACTCACCCCCATGAGTCAATACCTGTAATATACCTTGATTAGATAAGTACTCACCCCCATGAGTCAATACCTGTAATATACCTTGATTAGATAAGTATTCACCACAATGAGTCAATACGTGTTAGAAACACCTTTGGCAGCGATTACAGCTGTGAGTCTTTTTGGGTAATTCTCATAAGTGCTTTGCACACCTGGATTGTGCAATATTTGCCCATTTATTATTTTCAGAATTCTTCAAGCTCTGTCAATGTGTTGGGGATCATGGCTAGACAGACATTTTCAAGTTTTGCCATATATTTTCAAGCAGATTTAAGTGAAAACTGTAACTTGGCGACTCAGGAACATTCACTGTCTTCAATTTCAGTCTTTTCAATTTGAAATTATGGAGTATTTTTGTAGATGAATGACAAAAAAACACAATTCAATCTATTTCAATCCCAGTTTGGAACGCAACAAAATGTGAAACAGTTCAAGAGGCTGTAGGCTTTCTATAGGCCCTGTACCATGTAGAACAAACGTGTCATTGGCTGCGTCTTCACAGGCAGCCCAGTTCTTTTTCAAACATCTTTACTGTATGTATATTGTGTTTCGGTGAAGCAAAAGCCTTTTCCATCCTCTAACTACCCTCCCAGCTAAGAACAAACATTCCCACAACCTTAGAGAACGTTCCCTTAAGAGTCTCATAAGGTCATTAACTAATGCTTTCATAGGAATGCTACCGTGATGTGCAAGGAATGTTTCCAAGAGACCATTCCCTTAATGTCAAAAATAACTTACAATGTTCTCAGAATCTAAGATATTATTGTTCTAGAAATGTTTCATGGTAACGTTCAGACATGGTAACGTTCAGACATGGTAACGTTCATTCATGGTAACGTTCAGACATGGTAACGTTCAGACATGGTAACGTTCAGACATGGTAACGTTCAGACATGGTAACGTTCAGACATGGTAACGTTCAGACATGGTAACGTTCATTCATGGTAACGTTGAATGTTACCATGAAACATTTCTAGAACAATAATATCTTAAATATTCTGGTTTCAGTTAATCACAATCTCTCTTTCTTTCTGTATCTCTCTCTCTCTCTCTCTCTCTCTCTCTCTCTCTCTCTCTCTCTCTCTCTCTCTCTCTGTCTCGCTCTCTCTCTCTCTCACTCTCTTCCTCCAAGCCAGAGGGCATTACTCTTGGCAACACTTCCTGCTAGGCTGAGCTGTAATTGGATGGTCAGAAGAACTGGCCGTGGCCGGATATCAAGGATTTCGTCACGCATTCACAGATGCTGTGCATATCCACTCTGTATTCAACACAAATGCCTAATATGAACGTTACTGTTCTGTTTGGATGTATTGTTGACTTCAATGTCTTTGCAGATCATTGGTCCTGTTCCCGTCTACTCACAAGACCCATAAGTCTAGATATACCGTGGTCACGTGACTCAAAATAACATGTCATAAACAATGATTAACAATCACTGATTTCTAGCTTTGAGGGTCTTTAGTTCTGGAGTATAGTGCTGAGTCTGCAACAAGCTGTGCCATGGGAGAGGGCATAACCTCAGCTGGGGGAGCGCCAGACAGAAAACAGCATATGAGGGGTGAAGAGGTCCATTAGGTACATTGACTGATAAAGTGAAGTAGTTTTGGCATGAGACTGGTGCCCTCAGCCCCTAGTGCCACACACGCACACACACACACACACAGTGTCTATGACAGTGAGTAAGAGAGGTGAATTAACCACTAACCCAGAGTGTGTGTGTGTTTAATCCAGACTGTGTTTAATCCAGTGTGTGTGTGTGTGTGTGTGTGTGTGTGTGTGTGTGTGTTTAATCCAGTGTGTGTGTGTGTGTGTGTGTGTGTGTTTAATCCAGACTGTGTGTGTGTGTGTGTGTGTGTTTAACCCAGAGTGTGTGTGTGTTTAATCCAGAGAGTGTTTGTGTGTGTGTGTGTGTGTGTGTTTAATCCAGTGTGTGTGTGTGTGTGTGTGTGTGTGTGTGTTTAATCCAGTGTGTGTGTGTGTGTGTGTGTGTGTGTGTTTAATCCAGAGAGTGTTTGTGTGTGTGTGTGTGTTTAATCCAGTGTGTGTGTGTGTTTAATCCAGAGTGTGTGTGTTTAACCCAGTGTGTGTGTGTTTAAACCAGTGTGTGTGTGTTTAATCCAGAATGTGTGTGTATAACCCAGAATGTGTGTGTTTAACCTAGTGTGTTTGTGTGTGTGTGTGTGTGTTTAATCCAGACTGTGTTTAATCCAGTGTGTGTGTGTGTGTGTGTGTGTTTAATCCAGTGTGTGTGTGTGTGTGTTTAACCCAGAGTGTGTGTGTGTTTAATCCAGAGAGTGTTTGTGTGTGTGTGTGTTTAATCCAGTGTGTGTGTGTGTGTGTTTAATCCAGAGTGTGTGTGTGTGTGTTTAACCCAGAATGTGTGTGTTTAACCCAGTGTGTGTGTGTGTTTAATCCAGAATGTGTGTGTTTAATCCAGAATGTGTGTGTATAACCCAGAATGTGTGTGTTTAACCTAGTGTGTTTGTGTGAGTGTGTGTGTTTAACCCAGAATGTGTGTGTGTGTGTGTATAACCCAGAATGTGTCTGTTTAACCCAGAGTGTGTTTGTGTGTTTAATCCAGAGTGTGTGTGTGTTTAACCCAGAGTGTGTGTGTGTTTAATCCAGAATGTGTGTGTGTTTAATCCAGAGTGTGTGTGTTTAACCCAGAATGTGTGTGTTTAATCCAGAATGTGTGTGTTTAATCCAGAGTGTGTGTGTGTGTGTATAACCCAGAATGTGTGTGTTTAACCTAGTGTGTGTGTGTGTGTGTTTAACCCAGAATATGTGTGTTTAATCCAGAGTGTGTGTGTGTGTGTGTGTTTAACCCAGAATGTGTGTGTTTAACCCAGAGTGTGTGTGTGTTTAATCCAGAATGTGTGTGTTTAACCCAGAGTGTGTGTGTGTGTGTGTGTATAACCCAGAATGTGTGTGTTTAACCCAGAGTGTGTGTGTGTGTGTGTGTGTTTAACCCAGAATGTGTGTGTTTAACCCAGAGTGTGTTTGTGTGTTTAATCCAGAGTGTGTGTGTGTGTTTATCCAGAGAGTCATTCACTAGGTCCCCCCATGTGGTTTAACCCAGAATGTGTGTGTGATTAATCCAGAATGTGTGTGTGTTTATCCACAGCGTGTGTGTGTTTAATCCAGAATGTGTGTGTGTTTAATCCAGAGTGTGTGTTTGTGTTTAATCCAATGTGTGTGTTTGTGTTTAAACCAGAGTGTGTGTGTGTTTAATCCAATGTGTGTGTTTGTGTTTAATCCAGAGTTTGTGTGCGTTTTATCCAGAGTGTGTGTGTTTAATCCAGACTGTGTGTGTGTGTGTGTGCGTGTGTGTTTAATCCAGACTGTGTGTGTGTGTTTAATCCAGAGTGTGTGTGTTTAACCCAGAATGTGTGTGTTTAACCTAGTGTGTGTGTGTGTGTGTTTAACCCACAATGTGTGTGTGTTTAACCCAGAATGTGTGTGTGATTAATCCAGAATGTGTGTGTGTTTATCCACAGCGTGTGTGTGTTTAATCCAGAATGTGTGTGTGTTTAATCCAGAGTGTGTGTGTTTAACCCAGAATGTGCGTGTTTAATCCAGAGTGTGTGTGTGTTTAATCCAGAATGTGTGTGTTTAATCCAGAGTGTGCGTGTGTGTTTAATCCAGACTGTGTGTGTGTGTGTGTTTAATCCAGAGTGTGTGTTTAACCCAGAATGTGTGTGTTTAACCTAGTGTGTGTGTGTGTGTTTAACCCACAATGTGTGTGTGTTTAACCCAGAATATGTGTGTTTAATCCAGAGTGTGTGTGTGTGTGTGTTTAATCCAGAATGTGTGTGTTTAACCCAGTGTGTGTGTGTGTGTTTTAAATCCAGACTGTGTGTGTGTGTGTGTGTGTTTATTCCAGACTGTGTGTGTGTTTAATCCAGTGTGTGTGTGTGTGTGTGTGTGTGTGTTTAATCCAGAGAGTGTGTGTGTGTGTGTGTTTAATCCAGACTGTGTGTGTATGTTTAATCCAGACTGTGTGTGTGTGTGTTTAACCCAGAATGTGTGTGTGTTTAACCCAGAATATGTGTGTTTAATCCAGAGTGTGTGTGTGTGTGTTTAACCAGAGTGTGTTTGTGTGTTTAATCCAGAGTGTGTTTGTGTGTTTAATCCAGAGTGTGTGTGTTTTTATCCAGAGTGTGTGTGTTTAATCCAGAATGTGTGTGTGTTTAATCCAGAGTGTGTGTGTGTGTGTGTTTAACCAGAGTGTGTGTGTGTGTTTAATCCAGAATGTGTGTGTGTTTATCCAGAGTGTGTGTGTGTGTGTGTTTAATTCAGAATGTGTGTGTGTGTTTAATCCAGAGTGTGTGTGTGTGTGTTTAATCAAGAATGTGAGTGTGTTTAATCCAGAGTGTGTGTGTGTGTGTTTAACCAGAGTGTGTGTGTGTGTTTAACCCAGAATGTGTGTGTGATTAATCCAGAATGTGTGTGTGTTTATCCACAGCGTGTGTGTGTTTAATCCAGAATGTGTGTGTGTTTAATCCAGAGTGTGTGTTTGTGTTTAATCCAATGTGTGTGTTTGTGTTTAATCCAGAGTGTGTGTGTGTTTTATCCAGAGTGTGTGTGTGTGTGTGTGTGTTTAATCCAGACTGTGTGTGTGTTTAATCCAGGGTCTGTGTGTGTGTTTAATCCAGAGTGTGTGTTTGTGTTTAATCCAATGTGTGTGTTTGTGTTTAATCCAGAGTGTGTGTGCGTTTTATCTGGAGTGTGTGTGTGTGTGTGTGTTTAATCCAGACTGTGTGTGTGTGTGTGTGTGTTTAATCCAGAGTGTGTGTGTGTGTGTGTGTGTGTGTGTTTAACCAGAGTGTGTGTGTTTAACCCAGAGTGTGTGTGTGTGTGTTTAACCCAGAATGTGTGTGTTTAACCCAGAGTGTGTGTGTGTGTGTGTGTTAAATCCAGAATGTGTGTGTGTTTAATCCAGGGTGTGTGTGTGTGTGTGTGTGTGTGTTTAATCCAGAGTGTGTGTGTGTGTATAACCCAGAATGTGTGTGTTTAACCCAGAGTGTGTGTGTGTTTAATCCAGAATGTGTGTGTTTAACCTAGTGTGTGTTTGTGTGTGTGTGTGTGTGTGTATAACCCAGAATGTGTGTGTGTGTGTGTATAACCCAGAGTGTGTTTGTGTGTTTAATCCAGAGTGTGTGTGTGTGTGTTTATCCAGAGAGTCATTCACTAGGTCCCCCCATGTGGTTTAACCCAGAATGTGTGTGTGATTAATCCAGAATGTGTGTGTGTTTATCCACAGCGTGTGTGTGTTTAATCCTGAATGTGTGTGTGTTTAATCCAGAGTGTGTGTTTGTGTTTAATCCAATGTGTGTGTTTGTGTTTAAACCAGAGTGTGTGTGTTTAATCCAATGTGTGTGTTTGTGTTTAATCCAGAGTTTGTGTGCGTTTTATCCAGAGTGTGTGTGTTTAATCCAGACTGTGTGTGTGTGTGCATGTGTGTTTAATCCAGACTGTGTGTGTGTGTTTAATCCAGAGTGTGTGTGTTTAACCCAGAATGTGTGTGTTTAACCTAGTGTGTGTGTGTGTGTGTGTGTGTTTAACCCACAATGTGTGTGTGTTTAACCCAGAATGTGTGTGTGATTAATCCAGAATGTGTGTGTGTTTAATCCAGAATGTGTGTGTGTTTAATCCAGAATGTGTGTGTGTTTAATCCAGAGTGTGTGTGTTTAATCCAGAATGTGTGTGTTTAATCCAGAGTGTGCGTGTGTGTTTAATCCAGACTGTGTGTGTGTGTGTTTAATCCAGAGTGTGTGTTTAACCCAGAATGTGTGTGTTTAACCTAGTGTGTGTGTGTGTGTTTAACCCACAATGTGTGTGTGTTTAACCCAGAATATGTGTGTTTAATCCAGAGTGTGTGTGTGTGTGTGTTTAATCCAGAATGTGTGTGTTTAACCCAGAGTGTGTGTGTGTGTGTTTTTAATCCAGACTGTGTGTGTGTGTGTGTGTGTGTGTGTGTTTATTCCAGACTGTGTGTGTGTTTAATCCAGTGTGTGTGTGTGTGTGTGTGTGTGTGTGTGTGTGTTTAATCCAGAGAGTGTGTGTGTGTGTGTGTTTAATCCAGACTGTGTGTGTATGTTTAATCCAGACTGTGTGTGTGTGTGTTTAACCCAGAATGTGTGTGTGTTTAACCCAGAATATGTGTGTTTAATCCAGAGTGTGTGTGTGTGTTTAACCAGAGTGTGTGTGTGTGTTTAATCCAGAATGTGTGTGTGTTTATCCAGAGTGTGTGTGTGTGTGTGTGTTTAATTCAGAATGTGTGTGTGTGTTTAATCCAGAGTGTGTGTGTGTGTGTTTAATCAAGAATGTGAGTGTGTTTAATCCAGAGTGTGTGTGTGTGTGTTTAACCAGAGTGTGTGTGTGTGTTTAACCCAGAATGTGTGTGTGATTAATCCAGAATGTGTGTGTGTTTATCCACAGCGTGTGTGTGTTTAATCCAGAATGTGTGTGTGTTTAATCCAGAGTGTGTGTTTGTGTTTAATCCAATGTGTGTGTTTGTGTTTAATCCAGAGTGTGTGTGTGTTTTATCCAGAGTGTGTGTGTGTGTGTGTGTGTTTAATCCAGACTGTGTGTGTGTTTAATCCAGGGTCTGTGTGTGTGTTTAATCCAGAGTGTGTGTTTGTGTTTAATCCAATGTGTGTGTTTGTGTTTAATCCAGAGTGTGTGTGCGTTTTATCTGGAGTGTGTGTGTGTGTGTGTGTGTTTAATCCAGACTGTGTGTGTGTGTGTGTGTTTAATCCAGAGTGTGTGTGTGTGTGTGTGTGTGTGTGTGTGTTTAACCAGAGTGTGTGTGTTTAACCCAGAGTGTGTGTGTGTGTGTTTAACCCAGAATGTGTGTGTTTAACCCAGAGTGTGTGTGTGTGTGTGTGTGTTAAATCCAGAATGTGTGTGTGTTTAATCCAGGGTGTGTGTGTGTGTGTGTGTGTGTGTGTTTAATCCAGAGTGTGTGTGTGTGTGTGTGTGTATAACCCAGAATGTGTGTGTTTAACCCAGAGTGTGTGTGTGTTTAATCCAGAATGTGTGTGTTTAACCTAGTGTGTGTTTGTGTGTGTGTGTGTGTGTATAACCCAGAATGTGTGTGTGTGTGTGTATAACCCAGAGTGTGTTTGTGTGTTTAATCCAGAGTGTGTGTGTGTGTGTTTATCCAGAGAGTCATTCACTAGGTCCCCCCATGTGGTTTAACCCAGAATGTGTGTGTGATTAATCCAGAATGTGTGTGTGTTTATCCACAGCGTGTGTGTGTTTAATCCTGAATGTGTGTGTGTTTAATCCAGAGTGTGTGTTTGTGTTTAATCCAATGTGTGTGTTTGTGTTTAAACCAGAGTGTGTGTGTGTTTAATCCAATGTGTGTGTTTGTGTTTAATCCAGAGTTTGTGTGCGTTTTATCCAGAGTGTGTGTGTTTAATCCAGACTGTGTGTGTGTGTGCATGTGTGTTTAATCCAGACTGTGTGTGTGTGTTTAATCCAGAGTGTGTGTGTTTAACCCAGAATGTGTGTGTTTAACCTAGTGTGTGTGTGTGTGTGTGTTTAACCCACAATGTGTGTGTGTTTAACCCAGAATGTGTGTGTGATTAATCCAGAATGTGTGTGTGTTTATCCACAGCGTGTGTGTGTTTAATCCAGAATGTGTGTGTGTTTAATCCAGAGTGTGTGTGTTTAATCCAGAATGTGTGTGTTTAATCCAGAGTGTGCGTGTGTGTTTAATCCAGACTGTGTGTGTGTGTGTTTAATCCAGAGTGTGTGTTTAACCCAGAATGTGTGTGTTTAACCTAGTGTGTGTGTGTGTGTTTAACCCACAATGTGTGTGTGTTTAACCCAGAATATGTGTGTTTAATCCAGAGTGTGTGTGTGTGTGTGTTTAATCCAGAATGTGTGTGTTTAACCCAGAGTGTGTGTGTGTGTGTTTTTAATCCAGACTGTGTGTGTGTGTGTGTGTGTGTGTTTATTCCAGACTGTGTGTGTGTTTAATCCAGTGTGTGTGTGTGTGTGTGTGTGTTTAATCCAGAGAGTGTGTGTGTGTGTGTGTTTAATCCAGACTGTGTGTGTATGTTTAATCCAGACTGTGTGTGTGTGTGTTTAACCCAGAATGTGTGTGTGTTTAACCCAGAATATGTGTGTGTTTAACCCAGAATATGTGTGTTTAATCCAGAGTGTGTGTGTGTGTTTAACCAGAGTGTGTTTGTGTGTTTAATCCAGAGTGTGTTTGTGTGTTTAATCCAGAGTGTGTGTGTTTTTATCCAGAGTGTGTGTGTTTAATCCAGAATGTGTGTGTGTTTAATCCAGAGTGTGTGTGTGTGTTTAACCAGAGTGTGTGTGTGTTTAATCCAGAATGTGTGTGTGTTTATCCAGAGTGTGTGTGTGTGTGTGTGTTTAATTCAGAATGTGTGTGTGTGTTTAATCCAGAGTGTGTGTGTGTGTGTGTTTAATCAAGAATGTGAGTGTGTTTAATCCAGAGTGTGTGTGTGTGTGTTTAACCAGAGTGTGTGTGTGTGTTTAACCCAGAATGTGTGTGTGATTAATCCAGAATGTGTGTGTGTTTATCCACAGCGTGTGTGTGTTTAATCCAGAATGTGTGTGTGTTTAATCCAGAGTGTGTGTTTGTGTTTAATCCAATGCGTGTGTTTGTGTTTAATCCAGTGTGTGTGTGTGTGTGTGTGTGTTTAATCCAGACTGTGTGTGTGTTTAATCCAGGGTCTGTGTGTGTGTTTAATCCAGAGTGTGTGTTTGTGTTTAATCCAATGTGTGTGTTTGTGTTTAATCCAGAGTGTGTGTGCGATTTTTATCTGGAGTGTGTGTGTGTGTGTGTTTAATCCAGACTGTGTGTGTGTGTGTGTGTGTTTAATCCAGACTGTGTGTGTGTGTGTGTGTGTGTGTGTGTGTGGTTAACCCAGAGTGTGTTTGTGTGTTTAATCCAGAGTGTGTGTGTGTTTAATCAAAAATGTGTGTGTGTTTAATCCAGAGTGTGTGTGTGTGTGTGTGTGTGTTTAACCAGAGTGTGTGTGTTTAACCCAGAGTGTGTGTGTGTGTTTAACCCAGAATGTGTGTGTTTAACCCAGAGTGTGTGTGTGTGTGTGTGTGTTAAATCCAGAATGTGTGTGTGTTTAATCCAGAGTGTGTGTGTGTGTTTAACCAGAGTGTGTTTGTGTTTAATCCAGAATGTGTGTGTGTTTATCCAGAGTGTGTGTGTGTGTGTGTTTAATTCAGAATGTGTGTGTGTGTTTAATCCAGAGTGTGTGTGTGTGTGTGTTTAATCAAGAATGTGAGTGTGTTTAATCCAGAGTGTGTGTGTGTGTGTTTAACCAGAGTGTGTGTGTGTGTTTAACCCAGAATGTGTGTGTGATTAATCCAGAATGTGTGTGTGTTTATCCACAGCGTGTGTGTGTTTAATCCAGAATGTGTGTGTGTTTAATCCAGAGTGTGTGTTTGTGTTTAATCCAATGTGTGTGTTTGTGTTTAATCCAGAGTGTGTGTGTGTTTTATCCAGAGTGTGTGTGTGTGTGTGTGTGTGTGTGTGTGTGTGTTTAATCCAGACTGTGTGTGTGTGTGTGTGTGTGTGTGTGGTTAACCCAGAGTGTGTTTGTGTGTTTAATCCAGAGTGTGTGTGTGTTTAATCAAAAATGTGTGTGTGTTTAATCCAGAGTGTGTGTGTGTGTGTGTGTTTAACCAGAGTGTGTGTGTTTAACCCAGAGTGTGTGTGTGTGTGTTTAACCCAGAATGTGTGTGTTTAACCCAGAGTGTGTGTGTGTGTGTTAAATCCAGAATGTGTGTGTGTTTAATCCAGGGTGTGTGTGTGTGTGTGTGTGTTTAATCCAGAGTGTGTGTGTGTGTGTGTATAACCCAGAATGTGTGTGTTTAACCCAGAGTGTGTGTGTGTTTAATCCAGAATGTGTGTGTTTAACCTAGTGTGTGTTTGTGTGTGTGTGTGTGTGTGTGTGTGTGTGTATAACCCAGAATGTGTGTGTGTGTGTGTATAACCCAGAATGTGTGTGTATAACCCAGAATGTGTGTGTTTAACCCAGAGTGTGTGTGTGTTTATCCAGAGTGTGTGTGTTTAATCCAGAATGTGTGTGTGTGTTTAATTCAGAATGTGTGTGTGTGTGTGATTAATCCAGAGTGTGTGTGTGTGTGTTTAATCCAGAATGTGTGTGTGTTTATCCAGAGTGTGTGTGTGTGTGTTTAATCAAGAATGTGTGTGTGTGTTTAATCCAGAGTGTGTGTGTGTGTTTAACCAGAGTGTGTGTGTTTAACCAGAGTGTGTGTGTGTGTGTGTGTGTTTAACCAGTGTGTGTGTGTGTGTGTGTGTGTGTGTTTAACCCAGAATGTGTGTGTGATTAATCCAGAGTGTGTGTGTGTTTAATCCAGAGTGTGTGTGTGTTTAATCCAGAGCGTGTGTGTGTTTAACCCAGAGCGTGTGTGTGTTTAATCCAGGGTGTGTGTGTGTGTTTAATCCAGAGTGTGTGTTTGTGTTTAATCCAGTGTGTGTGTGTGTGTGTGTGTGTGTGTTTAATCCAGAGTGTGTGTGTGTGTGTGTGTGTGTGTGTTTAATCCAGAGTGGGTGTGTGTTTAATCCAGAGTGTGTGTGTGTGTGTTTAATCCAGTGTGTGTGTGTGTGTGTGAGTGTGTTTAATCCAGTGTGTGTGTTTGTGTTTAATCCAGAGTATGTGTGTGTGTTTAATCCAGTGTGTGTGTGTTTAATCCTGTGTGTGTGCTTGTGTTTAATCCAGAGTGTGTGTGTTTAACCCAGAGTGTGTGTGTGTGTGTTTAATCCAGACTGTGTGTGTGTGTGTGTGTTTATTCCAGACTGTGTGTGTGTTTAATCCAGAGAGTGTGTGTGTTTAATCCAGACTGTGCGTGCGTGTTTAATCCCGACTGTGTGTGTTTAACCCAGAATGTGTGTGTGTTTAACCCAGAATGTGTGTGTGTTTAACCCAGAATATGTGTGTTTAATCCAAAATGTGTGTGTGTTTAATCCAGAGTGTGTGTGTTTGTGTTTAACCAGAGTGTGTGTGTTTAACCCAGAGTGTGTGTGTGTGTGTTTAACCCAGAATGTGTGTGTTTAACCCAGAGTGTGTGTGTGTGTGTGTGTTAAATCCAGAATGTGTGTGTGTTTAATCCAGGGTGTGTGTGTGTGTGTGTGTTTAATCCAGAGTGTGTGTGTGTGTGTGTGTGTGTGTATAACCCAGAATGTCTGTGTTTAACCCAGTGTGTGTGTGTTTAATCCAGAATGTGTGTGTTTAACCTAGTGTGTGTGTGTGTGTGTGTGTGTGTGTGTATAACCCAGAATGTGTGTGTGTGTGTGTGTGTATAACCCAGAATGTGTGTGTATAACCCAGAATGTGTGTGTGTTTATCCAGAGTGTGTGTGTTTAATCCAGAATGTGTTTGTGTGTTTAACCCAGAGTGTGTGTGTGTTTATCCAGAGTGTGTGTGTTTAATCCAGAATGTGTGTGTGTGTTTAATTCAGAATGTGTGTGTGTGTGTGATTAATCCAGAGTGTGTGTGTGTGTGTTTAATCCAGAATGTGTGTGTGTTTATCCAGAGTGTGTGTGTGTGTGTTTAATCAAGAATGTGTGTGTGTGTTTAATCCAGAGTGTGTGTGTGTTTAACCAGAGTGTGTGTGTTTAACCAGAGTGTGTGTGTGTGTGTTTAACCAGTGTGTGTGTGTGTGTGTGTGTGTTTAACCCAGAATGTGTGTGTGATTAATCCAGAGTGTGTGTGTGTTTAATCCAGAGTGTGAGTGTGTTTAATCCAGAGCGTGTGTGTGTTTAACCCAGAGCGTGTGTGTGTTTAATCCAGGGTGTGTGTGTGTGTTTAATCCAGAGTGTGTGTTTGTGTTTAATCCAGTGTGTGCGTGTGTGTGTGTGTTTAATCCAGAGTGTGTGTGTGTGTGTTTAATGCAGAGTGGGTGTGTGTTTAATCCAGAGTGTGTGTGTGTGTGTGTGTTTAATCCAGTGTGTGTGTGTGTGTGTGTGTGTGTGTGTGTGTGTGTGTGTTTAATCCAGTGTGTGTTTGTGTTTAATCCAGTGTGTGTGTGTTTTTAATCCAGTGTGTGTGTTTGTGTTTAATCCAGAGAGTGTGTTTGTGTTTAATCCAGAGTGCGTGTGTTTGTGTTTAATCCAGTGTGTCTGTGTGTGTGTAATCCAGTGTGTGTGTGTGTGTTTAATCCAGTGTGTGTGTGTGTGTGTGTGTGTTTAATCCAGTGCGTGTGTTTGTGTTTAATCCAGTGTGTCTGTGTGTGTGTGAAATCCAGTGTGTGTGTGTGTGTGTGTGTGTGTGTGTGTGTTTAATCCAGTGTGTGTGTGTGTGTGTGTTTAATCCAGAGTGTGTGTGTTTAACCCAGAATGTGTGTGTTTAATCCAGAGTGTGTGTGTGTGTGTGTGTTTAACCCAGAATGTGTGTGTTTAACCCAGAGTGTGTGTGTGTGTTTAATCAAGAATGTGTGTGTTTAATCCAGACTGTGTGTGTGTGTGTGTGTGTGTGTGTGTATAACCCAGAATGTGTGTGTGTTTATCCAGAGTGTGTGTGTGTGTGTTTAATTCAGAATTTTTGTGTGTGTGTTTAATCCAGAATGTATGTGTGTGTGTTTAATCCAGAATGTGTGTGTTTGTTTATCCAGAGTGTGTGTGTGTTTAATCCAGAGTGTGTGTGTGTGTGTGTGTGTTTGTGTGTGTGTGTGTTTATCCAGAGTGTGTGTTTTTGTGTTTACCCAGAGTGTGTGTGTGTTTAATCCAGAATGTGTGTGTGTTTAATCAAGAATGTGTGTGTGTTTAATCCAGGGTGTGTGTGTTTAATCCAGAATGTGTGTGTGTTTATCCAGAGTGTGTGTGTTTGTGTTTACCCAGAGTGTGTGTGTGTTTAATCCACAATGTGTGTGTGTTTAATCAAGAATGTGTGTGTGTTTAATCCAGAGTGTGTTTAATCCAGAGTGTGTTTAACCCAGAGTGTGTGTGTGTGTGTGTTTAACACAGAATGTGTGTGTTTAACCCAGAGTGTGTGTGTGTGTGTTTAATCGAGAATGTGTGTGTTTAACCAGAGTGTGTGTGTGTGTTTAACCCAGAATGTGTGTGTGATTAATCCAGAATGTGTGTGTGTTTATCCAGAGCGTGTGTGTGTTTAATCCAGAATGTGTGTGTGTTTAATCCAGAGTGTGTGTTTGTGTTTAATCCAATGTGTGTGTTTGTGTTTAATCCAGAATGTGTGTGTGTGTGTTTTATCCAGAGTGTGTGTGTGTGTTTAATTCAGACTGTGTGTGTGTTTAATCCAGGGTGTGTGTGTGCTTATTCCAGAGTGTGTGTTTGTGTTTAATCCAATGTGTGTGTTTGTGTTTAATCCAGTGTGTGTGTGTGTGTGTGTGTGTTTGTGTTTAATCCAGACTGTGTGTGTGTGTGTTTAATCCAGAGAGTGTGTGTTTGTGTGTTTAATCCAGACTGTGCGTGTGTGTTTAATCCAGAGTGTGTGTGTTTAATCCAGAGTGTGTGTGTTTAACCCAGAATGTGTGTGTTTAACCCAGAGTGTGTGTGTGTGTGTGTTTAACCCAGAGTATGTGTGTTTAACCCAGAGTGTGTGTTTGTGTGTGTTTAATCCAGAATGTGTGTGTTTAATCCAGAGTGTGTGTGTGTGTGTGTATAACCCAGAATGTGTGTGTGTTTATCCAGAGTGTGTGTGTGTGTGTGTTTAATTCAGAATGTTTGTGTGTGTGTTTAATCCAGAATGTGTGTGTGTGTGTTTAATCCAGAATGTGTGTGTGTGTTTATGCAGAGTGTGTGTGTGTGTTTAATCCAGAGTGTGTGTGTGTGTGTTTAACCCAGAATGTGTGTGTGTGTGTGTTTAACCAGAGTGTGTGTGTGTGTGTGATTAATCCAGAATGTGTGTGTGTTTATCCAGAGTGTGTATGTGTGTGTTTACCCAGAATGTGTGTGTTTAATCCAGAATGTGTGTGTGTTTAATCCAGGGTGTGTGTGTTTAATCCAGAATGTGTGTGTGTTTAATCAAGAATGTGTGTGTGTTTAATCCAGAGTGTGTGTGTGTGTGTGTGTGTTTAACCAGAGTGTGTGTGTTTAACCCAGAGTGTGTGTGTGTGTGTTTAACCCAGAATGTGTGTGTTTAAGCCAGAGTGTGTGTGTGTGTGTTTAACACAGAATGTGTGTGTTTAACCCAGAGTGTGTGTGTGTGTGTGTTTAATCCAGAATGTGTGTGTTTAACCAGAGTGTGTGTGTGTGTTTAACCCAGAATGTGTGTGTGATTAATCCAGAATGTGTGTGTGTTTATCCAGAGCGTGTGTGTGTTTAATCCAGAATGTGTGTGTGTTTAATCCAGAGTGTGTGTTTGTGTTTAATCCAATGTGTGTGTTTGTGTTTAATCCAGAATGTGTGTGTGTGTGTTTTATCCAGAGTGTGTGTGTGTGTGTGTTTAATTCAGACTGTGTGTGTGTTTAATCCAGGGTGTGTGTGTGCTTATTCCAGTGTGTGTTTGTGTTTAATCCAATGTGTGTGTTTGTGTTTAATCCAGTGTGTGTGTGTGTGTGTGTGTGTGTTTGTGTTTAATCCAGACTGTGTGTGTGTGTGTTTAATCCAGAGAGTGTGTGTTTGTGTGTTTAATCCAGACTGTGCGTGTGTGTTTAATCCAGACTGTGTGTGTTTAATCCAGAGTGTGTGTGTTTAACCCAGAATGTGTGTGTTTAACCCAGAGTGTGTGTGTGTGTGTGTTTAACCCAGAATATGTGTGTTTAACCCAGAGTGTGTGTTTGTGTGTGTTTAATCCAGAATGTGTGTGTTTAATCCAGAGTGTGTGTGTGTGTGTGTATAACCCAGAATGTGTGTGTGTTTATCCAGAGTGTGTGTGTGTGTGTGTTTAATTCAGAATGTTTGTGTGTGTGTTTAATCCAGAATGTGTGTGTGTGTGTTTAATCCAGAATGTGTGTGTGTGTTTATGCAGAGTGTGTGTGTGTGTTTAATCCAGAGTGTGTGTGTGTGTGTTTAACCCAGAATGTGTGTGTGTGTGTGTTTAACCAGAGTGTGTGTGTGTGTGTGATTAATCCGGAATGTGTGTGTGTTTAATCCAGAATGTGTGTGTGTTTAATCAAGAATGTGTGTGTGTTTAATCCAGAGTGTGTGTGTGTGTGTGTGTTTAACCAGAGTGTGTGTGTTTAACCCAGAGTGTGTGTGTGTGTTTAACCCAGAATGTGTGTGTGTTTAACCCAGAGTGTGTGTGTGTTTAATCCAGAATGTGTGTGTTTAACCTAGTGTGTGTGTGTGTTTAATCCAGAATGTGTGTGTTTAACCTAGTGTGTGTGTGTGTGTGTGTGTATAACCCAGAATGTGTGTGTGTGTGTGTGTGTGTGTATAACCCAGAATGTGTGTGTTTATCCCAGAGTGTTTTTGTGTGTTTAACCCAGAGTGTGTGTGTGTTTAATCCAGAGTGTGTGTTTGTGTTTAATCCAATGTGTGTGTTTGTGTTTAATCCAGTGTTTGTGTTTTATCCAGAGTGTGTGTGTGTGTGTTTAATCCAGTGTGTGTGTGTGTGTGTGTGTGTGTGTGTGTGTGTGTGTGTGTTTAATCCTGTGTGTGTGCTTGTGTTTAATCCAGATTGTGTGTGTGTGTGTGTGTGTGTGTTTAACCCAAGAGTGTGTGTGTTTGTGTTTAATCCAGACTGTTGTGTGTGTGTGTTTATTCCAGACTGTGTGTGTGTTTAATCCAGTGTGTGTGTGTGTGTGTGTGTGTGTGTGTGTGTGTGTTTGTGTATATTCCAAAGTGTGTGTGTTTAATCCAGTGTGTGTGTGTGTGTGTGTGTGTGTGTGTGTGTGTTTAATCCAGTGTGTTTGTTTGTGTTTAATCCAGTGTGTGTGTTTGTGTTTAATCCAGAGTGTATGTGTGTTTAATCCAATGTGTGTGTTTGTGTTTAATCCAGTGTGTGTGTGTGTGTGTGTTTATCCAGAGTGTGTGTGTGTGTGTGTGTGTTTAATCCAGAGTGTGTGTGTGTGTGTGTGTTTAATCCAGAGTGTGTGTGTGTGTGTTTAATCCAGAGTGTGTGTGTGTGTGTTTAATCCAGTGTGTGTGTGTGTGTGTGTGTGTGTGTGTTTAATCCAGTGTGTGTGTGTGTGTGTGTGTGTGTGTGTGTTTGTGTTTAATCCAGAGTGTGTGTGTGTGTGTGTTTAATCCAGTGTGTGTGTGTGTTTTTAATCCAGTGTGTGTGTGTGTGTGTAATCCAGTGTGTGTGTTTGTGTTTAATCCAGTGTGTGTGTGTGTGTGTGTTTATCCAGAGTGTGTGTGTGTGTGTGTGTGTTTAATCCAGAGTGTGTGTGTGTGTGTGTGTGTGTTTAATCCAGAGTGTGTGTGTGTGTGTTTAATCCAGAGTGTGTGTGTGTGTGTGTTTAATCCAGTGTGTGTGTGTGTGTGTGTGTGTGTGTGTGTGTTTAATCCAGTGTGTGTGTGTGTGTGTTTGTGTTTAATCCAGAGTGTGTGTGTGTGTGTGTGTGTGTTTACTCCAGAGTGCGTGTGTTTGTGTTTAATCCAGTGTGTCTGTGTGTGTGTAATCCAGTGTGTGTGTGTGTGTGTGTGTTTAATCCAGTGTGTGTGTGTGTGTTTAATCCAGAGTGTGTGTGTGTGTGTGTTTAATCCAGTGTGTGTGTGTGTGTGTGTGTGTGTGTGTTTAATCCCGTGTGTGTGTTTGTGTTTAATCCAGAGGCGCTGTGTTTGTTTTTAATCCAGTGTGTCTGTGTGTGTGTAATCCAGTGTGTGTGTGTGTGTGTGTGTGTGTGTGTGTGTGTTTAATCCAGAGTGTGTGTGTGTGTGTTTAATCCAGTGTGTGTGTGTGTGTGTGTGTGTGTGTGTGTGTGTGTTTAATCCAGTGTGTGTTGTGGACTGTAATGAGAAACAGACTGACAGGCCAATGATGGTTAAATTAGGGCTATAATGACCCCCTCACTGCCCAGTTTAACACAGAACTCCACACTGCAGGCTGTGAATGAAGTGTGTTAGCAATGTGAGTTACATTTTAATCTGCTCTCAAATCAGTGCTTTGTGTCTATGTGTGGTGCTTTTCTGCACTCTACAGACCTCAGCACTGATGTAGAGACTAGCTACTCAGAACAGCTCTCTGCACTCTACAGACCTCAGCACTGATGTAGAGACTAGCTACTCAGAACAGCTCTCTGCACTCTACAGACCTCAGCACTGATGTAGAGACTAGCTACTCAGAACAGCTCTCTGCACTCTACAGAACTCAGCACTGATGTAGAGACTAGCTACTCAGAACAGCTCTCTGCACTCTACAGAACTCAGCGCTGATGTAGAGACTAGCTACTCAGAACAGCTCTCTGCACTCTACAGAACTCAGCGCTGATGTAGAGACTAGCTACTCAGAACAGCTCTCTGCACTCTACAGACCTCAGCGCTGATGTAGAGACTAGCTACTCAGAACAGCTCTCTGCACTCTACAGAACTCAGCACTGATGTAGAGACTAGCTACTCAGAACAGTTTTGATATCACACACAGCCTGGGAAAGGTTCCATTTGTCCTGGGATATAAAGTGGAGAGGAGTTTCTGAGTTTGCTGAGTTTCTCTGCATTAGTATTAGAGAGAGAGTTAAATCAGACAGCAAGATGCAGGTTAAAGTGTGTGCAGATGCTGGTTGTTGGAGCCTTTACACGCATGGCCACCTGTTCTGAATATACTGTAGCGCTTTGTCTCCGTTGCTTGGGGTTGGAGCTCAGGTCTCCTGCACACCAGTGTATCTATACATGGAAACTCTTCAGGTCTCAGGTTACTCATCACACCGAACAATTACACCAAATCTTGGGCTTAATTCAACACTTCCAGGTGTTCACTTGCAAAGCTTGCCTTCGTATTTTACAAAAACATATTTTGAACGAGTTTAGATTTGATTTCAGTGAGGACATGGGGCAACCCCCGTAGCTTAGTAGTGTGTGTGTGTGTGTGTGTGTGTGTGTGTGTGTGTGTGTGTGTGTGTGTGTGTGTGTGTGTGTGTGTGTGTGTGTGTGTGTGGAACTGAACATCTCAAGTCTTTGGAGAATCAGGACCCACCTCTGCTTCTAATGTTAAACCCATCCTGGTCAGCGTTGCCTTCTCATCCCAGTGTGATTCCATACTCTCAAATATGTACTTTATTTTATAATGGATGTGAAATGATGGCTGTAGTATGGCTCAATCATTAGCTGCTGTTTGAGACGAGGCACGCTGGAGAGCAGGGTTAGCTCTGGGTTTCCTCAGTGTAAGCAATGGGAGATGCAGAGGGATCATTGGTTGTCTGGAGAGTACAGAAGGTCTTTACACCCATTACAGATGAGATTCACTAAACTGTCTGTCTGTCTGTCTCTGTGTCTGTCTGGTCCTGATAAGAGGATTAGTTTATAAAATATCTCCTCTCCCACAGCTGGGCCACGATCAGGGAGATAGGCACACACACACACACACACCTCCAAACACACACACACACACCTCCAAACACACACACACACCTCCAAACACACACACACCTCAAACACACACACACACAACTCCAAACACACACACACCTCCAAACACACACACACAACTCCAAACACACACACACACCTCCAAACACACACACACACCTCCAAACACACACACACACCTCCAAACACACACACACACACCTCCAAACACACACACACACACACACCTGCAAACACTCACACACACACACACACACATCTCCAAACACAGCCGTGCCAGGATCAGGGAGATGGGGCTGCCACTTAGAGTCATCAACACTAGGGGTAGAGTGATGAATCATCACACCATGGTTTTCTGGGGATTTTCAGAGCAACTTTGTTTGTGTGTTGGAACAGGATAGAAAGCTACATTCTCCCTCCTATGTGGAAATTGATGGTGAAATTTCTTTGTGATTTCGAAATTGATTCCTTTCCATGATGAGAGCGACTGATTTCTCCAAGTGAGTGTGTGAGTGTGAGTGTGTGTGTGTGTGAGTGTGTGTGTGTGGTCACCTGTGAGTACTTTGTCTTGTTATGGCTTTCTTACCATTGCTCAAAAAAACATTTAAATCCTGGATGAATAACAAATGAAGGACACTACTTCAGAACATCGATATACAGTACACACGAATGCTCACTCACGCACTCTCTCTCTCTCACACACACTCACTCACTCACTCGCATTATGCACAGCTCACAGACAACCCTAAGAGTTCAATCCGTCTCATGACAGTCCTGTTTCAGAGTTTTGAACTAGAATGTGTTATGCTAATGAGTTGTGTTTGGAGTTCCTGGTCCAATCACTTAGGGCGTTGTTTACACTCGCTGGGCATTTCCATGGGGACGGGGTCACTCATTAACGAGGGAGAGTCACACGGACACAGATGGAGGGAAGGGCGTGTGATGACAACCTTAATCGACTCCGAATGTCTCAAACACACACAGGCACAGATGTGTGACAGACGGGACCAAAGAAGATCCACAACACACACACACACACATAACACAGTATACACACGCTCTTACACACACACACACACAACACAGTATACACACACTCTTACACACACACACACACACACAGTATACACACGCTCTTACACAAACACACACACACACAGTATACACACACTCTTACACACACACACACACAACACAGTATACACACACTCTTACACACAAACACACACAACACAGTATACACACGGTCTTACACACACACACACACACACAGTATACACACACACACACACACACACACATAACACAGTATACACACGGTCTTACACACACACACACACACACACATAACACAGTATACACACGCTCTTACACACACACACACAGTATACACACACACACACACACACACACACACACACAGTATACACACGCTCTTACACACACACACACACACACACACACACACAGTATACACACACTCTTACACACACACACAACACTGTATACACACGCTCTTACACACACACACACACACACTGTATACACACGCCTACACACACACACACACACACACACACACAGTATACACACGCTCTACACACACACACACACACACACACACAGTATACACACACTCTTACACACACACACAACACTGTATACACACGCCTCTTACACACACACACACTGTATACACACGCCTACACACACACACACACACACTGTATACACCTGCTCTTACACACACACACACAGTATATACACACACACACACACACTGTATACACACGCTCTTACACACACACACACACACACAGTATACACACACTCTTACACACACACACAACACTGTATACACACGCTCTTACACACACACACACACTGTATACACACGCTCTTACACACACACACACACAGTATACACACACACACACTGTATACACACGCTCTTACACACACACACACTGTATACACACACACACACACTGTATACACACACACACACACACAGTATACACACGCTCTTACACACACACACACAGTATACACACGGTCTTACACACACACACACACACACATAACACAGTATACACACGCCTACACACACACACACAGTATACACACACACACACACACACACACAGTATACACGCCTACACACACACACACACACACACACAGTATACACACACTCTTACACACACAACACAGTATACACACGCTCTTACACACACACACACACACACACACAGTATACACACACTCTTACACACATTACACAGTACACACACGCACAATGCTTATGTATGCCCCCACATGCAACAATTGGACAGTGACAGTGTTCCTTCTCTACCTTCCTTGAGGGGCAGGAACAGTGTTCATACACGGCCATGTTGACTTGGTACAAAACAGGAGAAGAAGGTTTCCTTGTGTTGTGCCCTACTGAACATGACTCTTGTTAGCTGGGTCAGAGCTAAGGGCTAGAGCTGGTGCTGCTGGTTCCTCTGTGACTCTGATGTTAGTGTGATGGGCTGTTCCCTGTTTGTCTCTGTGACTCTGTCCCTGTGTCTGACTCTCCTGCCATTTGGAGGAACTCAGACAAACCAGAACTACCACTTTCCTTCTGTGTTAGTTCACCATTGTCAAGCAATGGCAGACGCACACTGCCCTCTACCCTCTCCGTCCCTCTGTCCCTTTTTCTATTTCTCTCTCTCTCATAACACCCTCTTCATCTCTCCCCCTCCACTCTCTCTTTCGTGTCACCCGGTTTCCAAATGCAGGTTTCTGGCTTTAGTGACACAAAGACACAGTGATCCTGTGGTGACTGGCTCTTACACGCTCTCTTCCTCTCCTCCCCTCTCCTGATCCTCCTCTTCCTCTCCTCCCCTCTCCTGATCCTCCTCTCCTCCCCTCTCCTGATCCTCCTCTTCCTCTCCTCCCCTCTCCTGATCCTCCTCTCCTCCCCCTCTCCTGATCCTCCTCTTCCTCTCCTCCCCTCTCCTGATCCTCCTCTCCTCCCCTCTCCTGATCTTCCTCTCCTCCCCTCTCCTGATCCTCCTCTCCTCCCCCTCTCCTGATCCTCCTCTTCCTCTCCTCCCCTTTCCTGATCCTCCTCTCCTCCCCCTCTCCTGATCCTCCTCTTCCTCTCCTCCCCCTCTCCTGATCCTCCTCTCCTCCCCCTCTCCTGATCCTCCTCTTCCTCTCCTCCCCCTCTCCTGATCCTCCTCTCCTCCCCTCTCCTGATCCTCCTCTTCCTCTCCTCCCCCTCTCCTGATCCTCCTCTCCTCCCCTCTCCTGATCCTCCTCTTCCTCTCCTCCCCCTCTCCTGATCCTCCTCTCCTCCCCTCTCCTGATCCTCCTCTTCCTCTCCTCCCCCTCTCCTGATCCTCCTCTCCTCCCCCTCTCCTGATCCTCCTCTTCCTCTCCTCTCCTCCCCTTTCCTGATCCTCCTCTCCTCCCCCTCTCCTGATCCTCCTCTTCCTCTCCTCCCCTCTCCTGATCCTCCTCTCCTCCCCCTCTCCTGATCCTCCTCTTCCTCTCCTCCCCCTCTCCTGATCCTCCTCTCCTCCCCCTCTCCTGATCCTCCTCTTCCTCTCCTCCCCCTTTCCTGATCCTCCTCTTCCTCTCTCTCCCTGTCCTTTTCCTTTCCTACTGCTGAGATACAGTATTCCACAAGCTCCTCTGATCTGTAATCTCCTCCATCGATGTTTGTTTTCATAATCGTTTAGGGTTGCGTTCACACAACACATGTTACAAATGGTTAACAGCTCTATAATAGATAAACACATCTATGAAAGACCAGTGTTAGTCCTGGTGTGAGTGTCTGCCTCCACCACAACCACACGAGCTGTAAAAATAAATCTGTAGGACGTCACATGAATTCTGCATAAACACCCTGCCAACCGATATGACAAATTATACATAGTCACAAACACCACAACACCGGCCCAGACCGGACCAGATCCGTAAACACAAAACATCACAACACCGGCCCAGACAGGACCAGCTCCATAAATACAAAACATCACAACACCGGCCCAGATAGGACCAGCTCCGTAAACACAAAACATCACAACACCGGCCCAGACAGGACCAGCTCCATAAACACAAAACATCCCAACACCGGCCCAGATAGGACCAGCTCCATAAACACAAAACATCACAACACCAGCCCAGATAGGACCAGCTCCATAAACACAAAACATCACAACACCGGCCCAGATAGGACCAGCTCCGTAAACACAAAACATCCCAACATTGGCCCAGACCGACCAGATCCATAAACACAAAACATCACAACACCGGCCCAGACAGGACCAGCTCCGTAAACACAAAACATCCCAACATTGGCCCAGACCGGACCAGATCCATAAACACAAAACATCCCAACACCGGCCCAGACCGGACCAGCTCCGTAAACACAAAACATCACAACACCGGCCCAGATAGGACCAGCTCCATAAACACAAAACATCACAACACCGGCCCAGATAGGACCAGCTCCGTAAACACAAAACATCCCAACATTGGCCCAGACCGGACCAGATCCATAAACACAAAACATCACAACACCGGCCCAGACAGGACCAGCTCCGTAAACACAAAACATCCCAACATTGGCCCAGACCGGACCAGATCCATAAACACAAAACATCCCAACACCGGCCCAGACCGGACCAGCTCCATAAACACAAAACATCCCAACATTGGCCCAGACCGGACCAGATCCATAAACACAAAACATCACAACACCGGCCCAGACCGGACCAGCTCCGTAAACACAAAACATCACAACACCTAACCCTATAACTAACCCCTAAACCATACTAACCCCTAAGCCTAAAGCCTTTGTCCTCCTGGGGACCTGGGAAATACATATACACACATATACACACACAGCTCCTCCCCCAGCTCAGCAGTTTGGGGCTCTAATTGAGATCCTATTGAAAGTGATATCACAAAGGGGCAGAATATAAATATTAGAGTGTGTTATGTAGAGGTGTGTTTATTCTACTCACTAATGATGTTTAAAGACTTTCTATCACCACGTTCTGGAGTGTTTCCTCCCTCTCTCTTCACGGAGTCACAGACATGGTAAACACTTGTTGTTTTCCACCAAATCATCTCCACAGCAGAGATCAGGGATGTAGCAGAGGGTGAATCCACCTAACCTCTGTTTACACACGTTTTATATTTTAGGAATAGTGTTTACACCTTTAACTCCAAGTTAGTGTTAGCATTAGCGTTTATCTTACAGATGTAGGATCTTAGTTTGACCTGTATTGTCACAGCAAAATAATCCTGCACTGCAGCAACAGGATTTGATTCCTCATCAATCTACACACAATACCCCATAATGACATCACAATACCCCATAATGACATCACAATAATGACATCACAATACCCCATAATGACATCACAATACCCCATAATGACATCACAATACCCCATAATGACAAAGCAGAAACTGGTTTTTAGATTTTTTATCAAATGTATAAACTGAAATATCACATTTACATAAGTATTCAGACTCTTTACTCAGTACTTTGTTGAAGCACCTTTGGCAGCGATTACAGCCTCGAGTCTTCTTGGGTATGACGCTACAAGCTTGGCGCACCTGTATTTGGGGAGTTTCTCCCATTCTTCTCTGCAGATCCTCTCAAGCTCTGTCAGGTTGGATGGGGAGTGTCGCTGCACAGCTATTTTCAGGTCTCTCCGGAGATGTTTGATCAGGTTCAAGTCCGGGTTCTGGCTGGGCCACTCAAGGACATTCAGAGACTTGTCCTGAAGCCACTCCTGCTTTGTCTTGGCTGTGTGCTTATGGTCGAAGGTGAACCTTCGCCCCAGTCTGAGGTTCTAACCTGTTCCAGAGCGCTTTTCATCAAGGATCTCTCTGTACTTTGCTCTGTTCATCTTTGCCTCGATCCTGACTAGTCTCACAGTCCCTGTCGCTGAAAAACATCCCCACAGCCTTATGCTGCCACCACCATGCTTCACCGTAGGAATGGTGCCAGGTTTTCTCCAAACATAACACTTGGCATTGTCACGACTTCGACTGAAGTCGGTTCCCCTCCTCGTTCGGGCGGCATTCGGTGGTCGACGTCACCGGTCTTCTAATCATCACCAATCTACTTTTCATTTTCCATTTGTCTTGTTTTTCACACACCTGGTTTGCATTCCCCATCATTATCTGTTGTGTATTTAACCCTCTGTTTTCCTCCCATGTCCTTGTGTGTGATTGTTTATTGTTAAGCCATTTCATTTCCGGCTGGTGCATTTCATATATGCCTCGCCTGTTTTGCGTTTGGCATGTTTGTTTGTATTTTACGGGTTTAGCGTTTTGCATGTTTATTTGTTTGAGTAAAGGTTTTTGCTCACTCAGTACTGTTCTCCTGCGCCTGACTTTATGCACCAGCTACACAAGAGCCTGACAGGCATTCAGGCTAAAGAGTTCAATCTTGGTTTCATCAGACAGGTGTATGCCTTTCCAAATCATGTCCAATCAATTAAATTTACCACAGGTGGACTCCATTCAAGTTGTAGAAACATCTCAAGAATGATCAATGGAAACAGGATGCACCTGAGCTCAATATCGAGTCTCATAGCAAAGGGTCTGAAAACGTATATAAATAAGGTCTTAAATCTAAAAACCTGTTTTCTCTTTGTCATTATGGGGTATTGTGATGTCATTATGGGGTATTGTGATGTCATTATGGGGTATTGTGATGTCATTATGGGGTATTGTGATGTCATTATGGGGTATTGTGTGTAGATTTGAAGAGGAATTTGTTTTATATATATTTTTTAGAATAATAAAATGTGGAAAAGGGGAAGGTGTCTGAATACTTTCCGCTGTAGCCGGCCAGAAGGAGGCTACATGAAAAGGTCAATGCTGTTAATATAACCCTGTATAAGTGTGGGTTTTCACAGAATTTCTGTAAATCACAAAGCTCATCTGCAGGAAGTTCCCTGGCATTCAGTGTTCTCACTTCTCACCACTAAAAGGTGTTGGAAATGTGGAAGTATACCCTTCTACTCTGCTTCTGTTCTTGTAGCTGAGTTAGTCTATAAGGACCCCACAGTAATGGGCTGAGCTCACGTTGAGGTGACCTGGATGACACTGGGTGGCGTTAGCAGAGGGCCTCCCCGTCTCCCCTCTCCTCACCCGTCTGCCTTCCTCTCTCCTCTCCCCCTGGCCCCTCCCCTTTCCTCCTCCCCACTACTGGAATGTGTTATCTGGGATCAGTCTACTTGATTCAATAAAAGTGTGTGTGATAATGAAGAGTGGTTCATGGCGTAATGCCCACAGCCTCTTTAGGGCAGGATATTACCAGGTCTGGAACGCCTCAGAATGTATTAACACGCTGGGAGAGAGAGTGTGTGTCATCTTGTCTGAAAATAGCCTTGAGCCCCCCTCCCATGTCGTCTTCACTTCTCTCTCCCCTCTCCTCCATCCCGCTCTTTCTCCTCTCCTCTTCTCATACCCTCCACTCTACCCCTATCCTCCCCCTTCTCCCTTACCTCCTCCTCCCCTTCTGCTCCTCTGCCTCTCTCCTCTCAGTAGTGATGGAGGTCTCTGGGCTGGAATGCCATCTAATTCCATCTTGTTTTGTTTCGAGCTGCTCATCAAAGTGATGGATGGAAATACACACACAGACACAGACAAATGAACAGTCCCAGCTCTAATGTTCCCAACATTCAGTTCTACCTATGAAGCCTCAGCCATCTGTCTCTACTTACAGTAAGTGTCAGAGATTACATTAGCACACTGCTCTTGCTGCTGTTACAACAACTATGTCAATACTTTTCAAATGTTTCAATGTAGGCTTTTCATGACATAACCATAGTCGTTGTACTGTTCTGTATACCTGTAGTCTGGACAGTGGATGTGAGTGTGGGTGTGTGTGTGTGTGTTATAGAGGGTCAGGTCAGTCTGTAGTATTTCTGTATTATTTGGCCCAGAGCCTCTGAACCCTGCCTTCTACTAACAGAAACCCAGAAACTCAACTCCATGTCCACACTGACCCTGTCAGGGAGCTTTGGGACAGGCTGAACCTCAGGCAGTTGCCAGTGTGGCCTCAAACTACAGTGCAGTAAGCATCTGGTTCTCACAGCGTGGACTGCAGAACAGACAGAGGAACCTGCTGATTCTCATGGAACCCTGTAGAACTGCTGGGAAACCCCTCAGAACATCCCTCAATATTCCACTTTTCTAAGAGCATCCTAATGATATAGACACTATGGTTTTCTATGGTTTTAGATGTAAAGCACATTTCTGTTCTAACAGACCAAGAATCTTCTCAGTCGTTCATCGCACAGTGATTCCCATCAATGACCAGCCTCAACGACCGCAAGTCATAAAAACATCAACCGTTGGTCGGCTGCTTGAGAGCAAAACATCTGTTCTGTGTGTGCGTGTGCACAAGCGTGTGTGTCTGGGTTACTGTGTGTGTGTAAAGTGATGTGATAGATGAGGCCTGCTGCTGGATTACTTCCTATGGTGAGAATGCATCTAGTGGGCTGGGAGTCGTGTGCTAAGTGGTCTGGGAGGGCAGATGCCTTTTCATGGAGCAAAATTCCAAGAGAATGAGGCCTAGATTGGAATAGGAAAAAGCCCCCCTGCTACACCATCATCACATACATCCCCACAATTAGATCAGAGAGATATGCTGAGCCACACACATTCCACACACACATGCAATCGCACTCATCCAAACACGCACACACACCCTTATCTTCACACGTCTGGGGCAGGATTGATGGTTGGAAACTCTCTCTTCCACTGGGACTCATAACTCTGGACACCGATATTAGGACCAGCCTGGAGAGGAGAGTAGGGGAGAGGTGGAGGAGAGGAGGAGAAAGGAGGAGAGAGGGAGAGGAGAAAAGGAGAGGAGAGGAGGGGAGAGGAGGAGGAGGAGAGGGAGAGGAGGGGAGTTCTGATCAGTTGTTTTTGCCAGACACCTGTGACATCATGCATACGTCTATACGTACTGAACTCAGTTGTGACATCATGCATACGTCTATACGTACTGAACTCAGTTGTGACATCATGCATACGTCTATACGCACTGAACTCAGTTGTGACATCATGCATACGCCTATACGCACTGAACTCAGTTGTGACATCATGCATACGTCTATACGTACTGAACTCAGTTGTGACATCATGCATACGTCTATACGTACTGAACTCAGTTGTGACATCATGCATACGTCTATACGTACTGAACTCAGTTGTGACCCACATACTAAGTAAACTAGCAGTGTACATTTGAGTGTACAGTACAGGCCTACATGAAGCATGTCTATTACTATATGTAAGCCTGTGTGTTGGACATTTGTGTTTAATTTGTTGGCGGAGGGAAGGGGACTCAGCCTGGCTGAGATGGGAGAAGGCTGTCATCGCTGTGTGAGGATTGGTCTGCCCCGTTCAGCACCCTCGCCTCCGTAATGGCTTCCAGTCACTCATAAAGACAGGGGAAAAACACTGAGCCATGGGAAACCGTGACAGAGGAGCAGCCTTAAACCCTCTCAGATGGCCTGTGTGTGTTTGTGCTAGCGTGCCTTCAGAATGACAGACATTACGGACAGACTACCACGTCACCAAAAAGATGCGGAAAACATCCGGAGAGAGAGAGAGAGAGGCCCTCTCTATTGGCACTGGGTAAAAGTGGAGTCCCTTCATGCAAGCTGATGAGGACAGTATAGATGCAGGCATCACACCTTGGTCATCTGAACTCTGCACAAATGCACCTCTTATCACACACCATCTCAGCTTCATTACGACCTGATGCATCACACACCATCTCAGCTTCATTAAGACCTGATGCATCACACACCATCTCAGCTTCATTACGACCTGATGCATCACACACCATCTCAGCTTCATTACGACCTGATGCATCACACACCATCTCAGCTTCATTACGACCTGATGCATCACACACCATCTCAGCTTCATTACGACCTGATGCATCACACACCATCTCAGCTTCATTACGACCTGATGCATCACACACCATCTCAGCTTCATTAAGACCTGATGCATCACACACCATCTCAGCTTCATTACGACCTGATGCATCACACACCATCTCAGTTTCATTAAGACCTGATGCATCACACACCATCTCAGCTTCATTAAGACCTGATGCATCACACACCATCTCAGCTTCATTAAGACCTGATGCATCACACACCATCTCAGCTTCATTAAGACCTGATGCATCACACACCATCTCAGCTTCATTAAGACCTGATGCATCACACACCATCTCAGCTTCATTAAGACCTGATGCATCACACACCATCTCAGCTTCATTAAGACCTGATGCATCACACACCATCTCAGCTTCATTACGACCTGATGCATCACACACCATCTCAGCTTCATTAAGACCTGATGCATCACACACCATCTCAGCTTCATTAAGACCTGATGCATCACACACCATCTCAGCTTCATTAAGACCTGATGCATCACACACCATCTCAGCTTCATTACGACCTGATGCCCTCCAGGCCTAATCAGCCCTAGCAGCAGATGTATTCGAAGTAGAAGAGTTGAGAGTAACTGCTGTCTGATTCTGCGGTTGAGGAGAGGAAAGGGGGCCATGGCCTGTACATCTCTCACCTACCTACTGGTTTCCTTTATACTGACATGAACACCTTTTCAAGTCAACTTTTTCCTCTTCACTGACATGTCATGGAGATGTGTATAATCTCTGACACCTCTGAAGTAAATAAGCAGTTCTTTCTCACTGAGCCTTTGTGTGGAGGTGCTGTGTGTTGGTGTGTTGGTGTGTGAGTGTTTTGTTGTCTCGGGAAACCTTTGAAGTGAACAATTGGGTTCTCCTCATTGACGCGTGGAGGTTTGGTTGTATGGACGTAGCATGAGTGAGCTGATCCTGCTCCGTCAGCACAAATCATCCCTCCATTTTCCTGTTAGTGGGAAATAAGCTACTTACCTCATCCATCTGTAGCTGCCCTGTCCTGAGGTTCCTGGGAAAATAGCGTTCTGTATGGTGGCCTGAGCTGGTACCCCTTAACATCATTTACCATTGATCTCCACCATGTGTATGCTTCCCCTTTTTTCATACAGACAGACAGACAGACAGACAGACGGACAGGCAGACAGACAGACAGACAGACAGACAGACAGACGGACAGGCAGACAGACAGACAGACAGACAGACAGACAGACAGACAGACAGACAGACGGACAGGCAGACAGACAGATAGACGGACAGGCAGACAGACAGGCAGACAGACAGGGAGACAGACAGACAGACAGACAGACAGGGAGGGAGACAGATGGACACCAATGTGTGTATTTATAGACCCCCTGGAACAAGAGCACACTGAGACCTGCACACTGTCAGCCTATACACACACTGTCCACAGTCTATACCCACACTGTCAGCCTATACACACACTGTCCACAGTCTATACCCACACTGTCAGCCTATACACACACTGTCCACAGTCTATACCCACACTGTCAGCCTATACACACACACTGTCCACAGTCTATACCCACACTGTCAGCCTATACACACACTGTCCACAGTCTATACCCACACTGTCAGCCTATACACACACTGTCCACAATCTATACCCACACTGTCAGCCTATACACACACTGTCCACAGTCTATACCCACACTGTCAGCCTATACACACACTGTCCACAGTCTATATCCACACTGTCAGCCTATACACACACACTGTCCACAGTCTATACCCACACTGTCAGCCTATACACACATAGTCCACAGTCTATACCCACACTGTCAGCCTATACACACACTGTCAATAGTCTATACCCACACTGTCAACCTATACACACACTGTCCACAGTCTATACCCACACTGTCAGCCTATACACACACTGTCCACAGTCTATACCCACACTGTCAGCCTATACACACACTGTCCACAGTCTATACCCACACTGTCAGCCTATACACACACAGTCCACAGTCTATACCCACACTGTGAGCCTATACACACACTGTCCACAGTCTATATCCACACTGTCAGCCTATACACACACTGTCCACAGTCTATATCCACACTGTCAGCCTATACACACACTGTCCACAGTCTATATCCACACTGTCAGCCTATACACACACTGTCCACAGTCTATACCCACACTGTCAGCCTATACACACACTGTCCACAGTCTATACACACACTGTCCACAGTCTTTACCCACAGCCCAACCTGAGAATGGCACCTTTGTACGCAGGGCCGTTTCTGTGAGTGTGTGTGCTGGTCTGGTTGGCGCCGGACTACAGTATGTTTGGGCTCAATGCAGGCTTTTTATGGCTCTTGTTACCATGGTTACTGCTGGGGGTTGCTGCAATGGCAATAGGACATTAGAAAATGATAATGATGCATGAGACATGGGACTGATTGGATTGGGGAGGGCAGGTGGAGGTAGAAGTGTGTTTACTGACATGATTGGGTGAAATACATTCAGGTGATGAGCAACTTTGCCTGAGACCTAAAGAAGCATGTTAGCTTACAGAGTTGATGCCTTTAGCTCAGTGGGCTAACACACTTGCACACAGACCCCCCAGGTTCGATGCCCAGTCAGTGACATTAAGAGTCTGACTTTTAGTGTAGTGTAGGGTGTGTATGTATTCGACTGCACAATCCCCTCTACTGTGGTCTGTGTTGAGGACACATGTTTGGTGGATTACGTGTGTTGGAGCGTGGACGGTTGCGTGTGGCAGACAGATCAGATCTCTGTAAAATAAAATGATTTGCTTCCCAATCACGACAGAACCTCAGAGCCAGAACGCCCCATTGTGTGTGTGTGTGTGTGTGTGTGTGTGTGTGTGTGTGTGTGTGTGTGTGTGTGTGTGTGTGTGTGTGTGTGTGTGTGTGAGAGACGCATGGGAATAGCTGTGTGCTTGCATTCTTCAGACCCCTCATCATTGACACGACAGCAAAGAGATGAAATGCTTCAACACAACGTTTCTCTGCACGCTCTTGAGTCCCTCACACAAAGACTGTGCTAGCCAAGTGAGCTTAAGCCCAGGCATTAACGCTGGGAGTTAGATGAGGCCAAAACGTTTTAACTAGATAAGGTTAGATATATACACACACACACACACACACACACACACACACACACACACACACACACGGCTACCAGCCATGTCTCTATGGTCTGGCAAGGGCTACCAGCCATGTCTCTATGGTCTGGCCCAGGGAGTCGGGTGGTAAGGGCTATCAGCCATGTCTCTATGGTCTGGCCCAGGGAGTCGGTTGGTAAGGGCTACCAGCCTTGTCTCTATGGTCTGGCCCAGGGAGTCGGGTGGTAAGGGCTACCAGCCTTGTCTCTATGGTCTGGCCCAGGGAGTCGGGTGGTAAGGGCTATCAGCCATGTCTCTATGGTCTGGCCCAGGGAGTCGGGTGGTAAGGGCTACCAGCCTTGTCTCTATGGTCTGGCCCAGGGAGTCGGGTGGTAAGGGCTATCAGCCATGTCTCTATGGTCTGGCCCAGGGAGTCGGGTGGTAAGGGCTATCAGCCATGTCTCTATGGTCTGGCCCAGGGAGTCGGGTGGTAAGGGCTACCAGCCTTGTCTCTATGGTCTGGCCCAGGGAGTCGGGTGGTAAGGGCTATCAGCCATGTCTCTATGGTCTGGCCCAGGGAGTCGGGTGGTAAGGGCTATCAGCCATGTCTCTATGGTCTGGCAAGGGCTACCAGTCATGTCTCTATGGTCTGGCCCAGGGAGTCGGGTGGTAAGGGCTATCAGCCTTGTCTCTATGGTCTGGCCCAGGGAGTCGGTTGGTAAGGGCTATCAGCCATGTCTCTATGGTCTGGCCCAGGGAGTCGAGTGGTAAGGGCTACCAGCCATGTCTCTATGGTCTGGCCCAGGGAGTTGGGTGGTAAGGGCTATCAGCCATGTCTCTATGGTCTGGCAAGGGCTACCAGCCATGTCTCTATGGTCTGGCCCTGGGAGTCGGGTGGTAAGGGCTATCAGCCATGTCTCTATGGTCTGGCCCAGGGAGTCGGGTGGTAAGGGCTACCAGCCAAACATTCACATCCCAGAACAAGATAAGGATCCTGCAGGCAATTAAACATAATCTTGCTGCTAGAGACTGAGATGGAAGCACACACACATGCTCACACAAACACACACAAACACAAACACACGCACACTTGAATATGATACTGCAGCTAGAATCAGAGAAGAGCTCTGACACTTACAGTTGAAGTCGGAAGTTTACATACACTTAGGTTGGAGTCAGTAAAACTCGTTTTTCAACCATTCCACAAATTTCTTGTTAACAAACTATAGTTTTGGCAAGTCGGTTAGGACATCTACTTTGTGCATGACACAAGTAATTTTCCAACATTTGTTTACAGAGAGATTATTTCACTCATAATTCACTGTATCACAATTCCAGTGGGTCAGATGTTTACATATACTAAGTTGACTGTGTCTTTAAACAGCTTGGAAAATTCCAGAAAATGATGTCATGGCTTTAGAAGCTTCTGATAGGTTAATTGAAATAATTTGTGTGAATTGGAGGTGTACCTGTGGATGTATTTCAAGGCCTACCTTCAAACTCACTGCCTCGTCTGTCTACTAGAGATGAACGTACTCTGGTACAAAAAGTGCAAATCAATCCCAGAACAACAGCAAAGGACCTTGTGGAGATGCTGGAGGAAACAGGTACAAAGTATCTATATCCACAGTAAAACGAGTCCTATATCGACATAACCTGAAAGTAATGAGGCTGTAACGTAACAAAATGTGGAACAAGTCCAGGGGTTCTGAAGACTTTCTGAATGTAGATCGTCCTGCTACACCACCACTTCACTTGACTATTACCTCATTGATTTACTTCTTTCAACAATTTAAGTGCTTTCTGTATTGTTATCTAATGTTGTTAACCTCTTTTAACGGTACTCCTCAATCATTCTTTTCTTGTGTACTTTTATCAGAGCTGAGATTTACTTCAAGGTGTATTCACACCTATTACTTACACCTATCAAGTTGTTACACATCTACAGAAGTGCCAAAGGAGGAGGAGTTAGAGTTTCTTCTGGGCAGGGCCTAACTATACTGGCCCAATAAGCACATGCCCTAGAAATATCTCTTATTGAGACAGTGGTTAGGGTATTCTTCATTGGGGCGGCAGGTAGCCTAGTGGTTAGAGGGTTGGGCCAGTAAACCGAAAGGTTGCTAGATCGAATCCCTGAACTGACAAGGTAAAAATCTGTCATTCTGCCCATGAACAAGGCAGTTAACCTACTGTTCCCCGGTAGGCCATCATTGTAAATAAGAATTTGTGGGTAACTGACTTGCCTAGTTAAATATATATATATTTAAAATAAAATAATTGGTGGTGGTGGTCTGGGTTAGAGGAGCCACCCTCACATTATTAGCAATATATGTTCATGTCATTATTTGGCAACAGTTAAAACACACCTATCTGATCAAATAAAAATGTGTTTCTCATTGAAAATAGGAATCGTTATAATTCTAGGTAGCTGAGCATCACCAAGAGAACTCTCTATCGTCCTTCTGAAATCTACACACCAGATACCATGTTCCTCTGATAAGGAATCATATCAGATCTCATCATTGCATTTCTACCTGTAACATTACTCATTTATTTAACACAGCCCAGGTGGTACTGTTGCTTCTGATAGAAACATACCCAGAACATGGCCAAAGGGGTACTGTTGCTTCTGATAGAAACATACCCAGAACATGGCCAAAGGGGTACTGTTGCTTCTGATAGAAACATATCCAGAACATGGCCCAAGGGGTACTGTTGCTTCTGGTAGAAACGTACCCAGAACATGGCACAAGGGGTACTGTTGCTTCTGGTAGAAACATACCCAGAACATGGCCCAAGGGGACTATCGTCCCGTAGCACTCACCTCCGTCATCATGAAGTGCTTTGAGAGACTAGTCAAGGATCATATAACCTCCATCCTGCCAGACACCATGGACCCACTCCAATTTGCTTACCGTCCCAATAGGTCCACAGACGACGCAATCGCAATCACACTGCATACTGCCCTAACCCATCTGGACAAGAGGAATACCTATGTAAGAATGCTGTTCATCGACTACAGCTCAGCATTTAACACCATAGTACCCTCCAAGCTCGTCATTAAGCTCAAGATCCTGGGTCTCGACCCAGCCCTGTGCAACTGGGTCCGGGACTTCCTGACGGGCCGGCCCCAGGTGGTGAGGGTAGGAAACAACACCTCCACCCCGCTGATCCTCAACACTGGGGCCCCACAAGGGTGTGTTCTCAGTCCTCTCCTATACTCCCTGTTCACCCATGTCTGCGTGCCAAGCACGCATCCAACTCAATCATCAAGTTTGCTGACGACACTACAGTGGTAGGCTTGGTTACCAACAACGACGAGAGGGCCTACAGGGAGGAGGTGAGGGCCCTCGGGGTGTGGTGTCAGGAAAACAACCTCTCATTCAACGTCAACAAAACTAAGGAGATGATCGTGGACTTCAGGAAACAGCAGAAGGGGCACCCCCCTATCCACATCGACGGGACAGTGGAGAAGGTGGAAAGTTCCACGGCGTACACATCACGGACAAACTGAAATGGTACTGTTGCTTCTGATAGAAACATACCCAGAACATGGCCCAGGTGGTACCGTTGCTTCTGATAGAAACATACCCAGAACATGGCCCAAGGGGTACTGTTGCTTCTGATAGAAACATACCCAGGACATGGCCCAAGAGGTACTGTTGCTTCCGATAGAAACATACCCAGAACATGGCCCAAGGGGTACTGTTGCTTCTGATAGAAACATGCCCAGAACATGGCCCAAGGGGTACCGTTGATTCTGATAGAAACATACACAGAACATGGCCCAAGGGGTACTGTTGCTTCTGGTAAAAACATACCCAGAACATGGCCCAGGTGGTACTGTTGCTTCTGATAGAAACATACCCAGAACATGGCCCAAGTGGTACTGTTGCTTCTGATAGAAACATACCCAGAACATGGCCCAGGTGGTACTGTTGCTTCTGATAGAAACATACCCAGAACATGACCCAGGTGGTACTGTTGCTTCTGATAGAAACATACCCAGAACATGGCCCAAGGGGTACCGTTGCTTCTGATAGAAACATACCCAAAACATGGCCCAAGGGGTACTGTTGCTTCTGATAGAAACATACCCAGAACATGGCCCAGGTGGTACTGTTGCTTCTGATAGAAACATACCCAGAACATGGCCCAGGTGGTACTGTTGCTTCTGATTTGCCATTTAAAGAGGATGAGGGAGAGATGCTTAGCTATATAGAATTAATAAATACTGATAAGGGATGGAGAGACATTTACATAATGGGTACCTGGAGAAAAATGGGGGAGGGTCAATTTCCTTCAATTTCAGTCAAGGGGAGGGTTTAGTATTTTTGTATCTTGTCCAGGAGAGGGTCTTCTCCATGTATCAATTATTATAAATTACATTCACTTCCTAACTTATGAGAGGTAGTGGAAGTGTGGTCATATTTTGGGTTTGGTGGGACATTGATGGAATATTCTCCTAACCAACAGAAAACTGGACACATGAATGTTTGTGAAAAGTTTTGCTTTGAGGATAATACAGTGCCACCGACACGGCCCGCTACCAACACCTGCGGGCTCTCCTTCACCACAGCCAACGTGAGTAAAACATTTAAATGTGTTAACCCTCGTAAGGCTGCCGGCCCAGATGGCATCCCTGGCCATGTCCTCAGAGCATGCGCAGACCAGCTGGCTGGTGTGTTTACGGACATATTCAATCCATCCTTATCCCAGTCTGCTGTTCCCACATGCTTCAAGAAGGCCACCATTGTTCCTGTTCCCAAGAAAGCTAAGGTGACTGAGCTAAATGACTATCGCCCCGTAGCACTCACTTCCGTCATCATGAAGTGCTTTGAGAGACTAGTCAAGGATCATATAACCTCCATCCTGCCAGACACCATGGACCCACTCCAATTTGCTTAACCTCCAAATAGGTTCACAGACGACGCAATCGCAATCACACTGCATACTGCCCTAACCCATCTGGACAAGAGGAATACCTATGTAAGAATGCTGTTCATCGACTACAGCTCAGCATTTAACACCATAGTACCCTCCAAGCTCGTCATTAAGCTCAAGACCCTGGGTCTCGACCCAGCCCTGTGCAACTGGGTCCGGGACTTCCTGACGGGCCAGTCCCAGGCGGTGAGGGTAGGAAACAACACCTCCACCCCGCTGATCCTCAACACTGGGGCCCCACAAGGGTGCATTCTCAGCCCTCTCCTGTACTCCCTGTTCACCCATGACTGCATGGCCAAGCACGCCTCCAACTCAATCATCAAGTTTGCTGACGACACTACAGTGGTAGGCTTGATTACCAACAACAACAAGACTGCCTAAAGGGAGGAGGTGAGGGCCCTCGGAGTGTGGTGTCAGGAAAATAACCTCTCACTCAACGTCAACAAAACTAAGGAGATGGTCGTGGACTTCAGGAAACAGCAGAAGGGGCACCCCCCCTATCCACATCGACGGGACAGTAGTGGAGAAGGTGGAAAGTTCCACGGCGTACACATCACGGACAAACTGAAATGGTCCACCCACACAGACAGCGTGGTGAAGAAGGCGCAACAGTGCTTGTCACCAAAAACACTCACAAACTTCTACAGATGCACAATCGAGAGCATCCTGTCGGGCTGTATCACCGCCTGGTACGGCAACTGCTCCGCCCACAACCATAAGGCTCTCCAGAGGGTAGTGAGGACTGCACAATGCATCACCGGGGGTAAACTACCTGCCCTCCAGGACACCTACACCACCCGATGTCACAGGAAGGCCAAAAAGATAATGAAGGACAACAACCACCCGAGCCACTGCCTGTTCACCCCACTATCATCCAGAAGGCGAGGTCAGTACAGGTGCATCAAAGCTGGGACCGAGAGACTGAAAAACAGCTTCTACCTCAAGGCCATCAGACTGTTAAACACCCATCACTAACATTGAGTGGCTGCTGCCAACATACTCACTTAAATCTCTAGCCACTTTAAATAATAGGAATTGGATGTAACACGTATCGCTAGCCACTTTAAACAGTTTTGTATATAACGTTTACACATCCTACATTACTCATATCAATTGTATACACTGTACTCTATACCATCTACTGAATCTTGCCTATGCCGTTTGGCCATCGACTCAAATCTCTAGCCACTTTAATAATAAAAAATTGGATGAAATAAATGTATTACTAGCCACTTTAAACGATGCCATTCATATAATGTTTACATATCCTACATTACTCATCTCATATGTATATACTGTACTCCATACCATCTACTGCATCTTGCCTACGCCGGTCAGCCATCGCTCATCCATATATTTATATGTACATACTCGTATTCATTCCTTTACTCTTGTGTGTATAAGGTAGTTGTTGTGAAATTGTTAGATTACTTGTTAGATACTACTGCATGGTCGGAACTAGAAGCACAAGCATTTCGCTACACTCGCATTAACATCTGCTAACCATGTGTATGTGACAAATACAATTTGATTTGATTTGATAAAACTGGACACATGAATGTTTGTGAAAAGTTCCCATGAAACGTGTCTAGAGCATTAACATCTTAAGTTGTGAGAACATGGTAACCACGTTCTGGGTAAGTTCTATTTTACATTAAGGGATTGACCTCTTGGAAACATTCCTTGTACATCACGGTAACATTCCAATGAAAACGTTAGTTAATGACCTAATGAGACTCTTAAGGGAACATTCTCTAAAGTTGTGGAAAGTTTTGTTGTTAGCTGGGAAAGGGCTTAATAGACACATAATGTATATAAATTCAGATTATTTACAGAATGTGATTTTTTCCCTTTCCTATGTCTTGTTTGAAAACGTTACAGAGTTCAAGGTAAACGGGAATAAAATGGAAAAACTAAGAGGATGATATCTTGATTACATTTCATTCAACACACACAGTCTTGTAAAGCTAATCTTGTGCGGACACACAGTCCCATTCAAAATCCTTTTCCCTAAACCTAACCCTAACCCGTACTCTTACCCTAACTTTAACCCTAACCCTAATCTTAACCCAAAAACCTAACCCTAACCCTAAACCTTAGCTCCTAACCCTAAACCTAATTCTAACCTTAACCTTAAACCCCCTAGAAATAGCATTTGACCTTGTGGGGACCAACAAAATGTCCCCAGTTTGTCAAGTTTTTGTTTGTTTACTATTCTTGTCACAAGAATGGTTAAACACACACACAGACACACACACACACACACACACACACACACACACACACACACACACACACAGCTGGACTGTGTCCTGGTCTCCGGATGATTGATAACAGAGGTAACTAGGTTTCTACGGTAACTGCTGCTCCCCCCGCACAGCGCTAGGAAACTCCTAATGAGTTTCTACAGCCAAGTGACCGTATATCATATACACACACACACACACACACACACTAGGTTGTGCGGCCAGCGAGCAGTGGGATTTATGGTTATTGTGATAACCCATGAGTCCAGCAGTGGTTTAGCAGGCTGAAATAGGACTGTTTTAATAAGAGCTGATTTAGAGTGGGGCTCCTGGAGGAGTCACACACACACACACACACACTGCCCCCACACAATTACAGAATAATGGGTGAATGAGACTCACTGGACCAGACAACTCCTCACTCCTCCTCACAATACGTCTCTCTCTCTCTCTCTCTCTCTCTCTCTCTCTCTCTCTCTCTCTCTCTCTCTCTCTCTCTCATTCTCTTAAACTACCGTATTTCATGGACAGACAATGCTAAATTAATAAATGAAACCCTGGCAGAGATGTAATTAAGGTTATCCAAACTCCTCATCTCTTCATCTCTCCTCATCTTTCCCGGCCTCTCCATGCTTATTTTAACAGCACATTTATTTCCAAACTGGTGTGTGAGAGGTAGGCAGGAACAAGCATGGAGGTATATATGGGGTTGAAAAACTCACACATGCACACAGTCCATGGGGAGTGACATAGTGTGGGGCTTACAGACACACACTGCCTGCAATAGTTACTTTCGTTCGAACTATTAAAGAACCGTCAGACCTAGAGCTCTGAAACTTTAGAAACCCATTCTAGACCTTTAGTCGATCGTGCACGGTGAGCTACGGGGCTCTAGAAGGTTTTCAGACCGAGAAACGGCCTCGTACATTTGCAATATTTTCAATTCATTTTTACATCACGAAAATGACAAAATTTCTAAAAGTCCCAGAGACACAAGGCTAGGTGCGTTAGAACCGCCTCGGCCCATAGAGACGGACCCTAACGTTTCTCTCCGATAGCTCATTCAAGGACCCCGTAGCAACGCCCGGAAAACGTGGATTTTCAGCACCAATTAAGGTCGCTGCTCGGGCTCCGAATGACCTATCGAGCCGAAACTCGGGCTTTGGGGTCGCCTCAGATAGGCCGACACATAACGTTGGAACTGGACCCGCAACTAGAACGTAACTAGGTGTTTTATGTTTTCATTATAGTGACTTTATGGCAGACTTTTGTCCATTTGCAATAAGTTAAAACCGTCATGCCCGGCCATCCTGAGATCAACGGGCAGTCAATTGGGCTTTCCTGCAGTATTTTAGAGCTTGTCATATTCGTGATGTTAACAGCCCATTGAAACATATTGCAAATGTACTGTACATTTGCAATATGTTTCACTGTACATTTGCAATATGTTTCAATGGGCTTTTTTGACATGTTGAAATCAACACCAACGAGCTATGGACAGGTACCGCTATCAATCCTGCCCATCCTGAGATCAACGGGCAGTCAATTGGCCATTCCTGCAGGATTTTAGAGCTTGTCATATTCGTGATGTTAACAGCCCATTGAAACATATTGCAAATGTACTGTACATTTGCAATATGTTTCACTGTACATTTGCAATATGTTTCAATGGGCTTTTTGACATGTTGAAATCAACACCAACGAGCTATGGACAGGTACCGCTATCAATCCTGCCCATCCTGAGATCAACGGGCAGTCAATTGGCCATTCCTGCAGGATTTTAGAGCTTGTCATATTCGTGATGTTAACAGCCCATTGAAACATATTGCAAATGTACTGTACATTTGCAATATGTTTCACTGTACATTTGCAATATGTTTCAATGGGCTTTTTTGACATGTTGAAATCAACACCAACGAGCTATGGACAGGTACCGCTATCAATCCTGCCCATCCTGAGATCAACGGGCAGTCAATTGGCCATTCCTGCAGGATTTTAGAGCTTGTCATATTCGTGATGTTAACAGCCCATTGAAACATATTGCAAATGTACTGTACATTTGCAATATGTTTCACTGTACATTTGCAATATGTTTCAATGGGCTTTTTTGACATGTTGAAATCAACACCAATCAGCGATGGAGAAGTACCACTATCAATCCTGGCCATCCTGAGATCAACGGGCAGTCAATTGGGCATTCCTGAAGTATTTTAGAGCTTGTCATATTCGTGATGTTAACAGCCCATTGAAACATATTGCAAATGTACTGTACATTTGCAATATGTTTCACTGTACATTTGCAATATGTTTCAATGGGCTTTTTGACATGTTGAAATCAACACCAACGAGCTATGGACAGGTACCACTATCAATCCTGGCCATCCTGAGATCAACGGGCAGTCAATTGACCATTCCTGAAGTATTTTAGAGCTTGTCATATTCGTGATGTTAACAGCCCATTGAAACATATTGCAAATGTACTGTACATTTGCAATATGTTTCACTGTACATTTGCAATATGTTTCAATGGACTTTTTGACATGTTGAAATCAACACCAACGAGCTATGGACAGGTACCACTATCAATCCTGGCCATCCTGAGATCAATGGGCAGTCAATTGGGCATTCCTGAAGTATTTTAGAGCTTGTCATATTCGTGATGTTAAAAGCCCATTGAAACATATTGCAAATGTACAGTGAAACATATTGCAAATGTACTGTACAAAGCAATGGAAGAGAGTGTGGACTTTTTTGAACATTTTTTGAAAACCTCCATAAATGAGCAGGGCTTCTCCCACTGACTTAGGGCCATAGTGGGATGCTCCCATACGGATCCTGGAGGCACTGCACCCCCCTAAATGCATTTTTGACCAAATAAGCTTTCAGGGAAGGTGGCATTAACATCATCTCAGGAGATGATTCACTCCAGCCTTTCAACTTTTTAAAATTGAAAGAACTCCATAAATGAGCAGGGTCTTCTCCCACTGACTTAGGGCCATAGTGGGATACTCCCATAAAGATCCTGGACCAGGAGCAGCCCCCTAAAGTCATTTAAAACCCTTTTGAAAATATGGACCTGGTAACCCGGGGGGAAAAAAACACCAGTTGCACGGCCATTCAAAGCAATGGAGGATAGTGCTTACTCACCACTATCAATCCTGGCCATCCTGAGACCAACGGGCCGTCAATTGGGCATTTCTACAGTATTTTAGAGCTTGTCATATTCGTGATCATAAAAGCCCATTGAAACATATTGAAAATGTACTGTACATTTGCAATATGTTTCAATGGGCTTCTTAACATCACGAATATGACACGCTGAAATCAACACCAATCAGCGATGGAGAGGTACCACTATCAATCCTGGCCATCCTGAGGTCAACGGGCAGTCAATTGACCATTCCTGAAGTATTTTAGAGCTTGTCATATTCGTGATGTTAACAGCCCATTGAAACATATTGCAAATGTACTGTACATTTGCAATATGTTTCACTGTACATTTGCAATATGTTTCAATGGGCTTTTTTGACATGTTGAAATCAACACCAACGAGCTATGGACAGGTACCACTATCAATCCTGGCCATCCTGAGATCAATGGGCAGTCAATTGACCATTCCTGAAGTATTTTAGAGCTTGTCATATTCGTGATGTTAAAAGCCCATTGAAACATATTGCAAATGTACTGTACATTTGCAATATGTTTCACTGTACATTTGCAATATGTTTCAATGGGCTTTTTTTTGACATGTTGAAATCAACACCAATGAGCTATGGACAGGTACCACTATCAATCCTGGCCATCCCGAGATCAACGGGCAGTCAATTGACCATTCCTGAAGTATTTTAGAGCTTGTCATATTCGTGATGTTAACAGCCCATTGAAACATATTGCAAATGTACTGTACATTTGCAATATGTTTCACTGTACATTTGCAATATGTTTCAATGGGCTTTTTGACATGTTGAAATCAACACCAACGAGCTATGGACAGGTACCACTATCAATCCTGGCCATCCTGAGATCAATGGGCAGTCAATTGGCCATTCCTGAAGTATTTTAGAGCTTGTCATATTCGTGATGTTAAAAGCCCATTGAAACATATTGCAAATGTACAGTGAAACATATTGCAAATGTACTGTACAAAGCAATGGAAGAGAGTGTGGACTTTTTTGAACATTTTTGAAAACCTCCATAAATGAGCAGGGCTTCTCCCACTGACTTAGGGCCATAGTGGGATGCTCCCATACGGATCCTGGAGGCACTGCACCCCCTAAATGCATTTTTGACCAAATAAGCTTTCAGGGAAGGTGGCATTAACATCATCTCAGGAGATGATTCACTCAGCCTTTCAACTTTTTAAAATTGAAAGAACTCCATAAATGAGCAGGGGCTTCTCCCACTGACTTAGGGCCATAGTGGGATACTCCCATAAAGATCCTGGACCAGGAGCAGCCCCTAAAGTCATTTAAAACCCTTTTGAAAATATGGACCTGGTAAATGTACTGTACATTTGCAATATGTTTCACTGTACATTTGCAATATGTTTCAATGGGCTTTAAGATCACGAATTTGACATGTTGAAATCAACACCAACGAGCGATGGAGAGGAACCATGATCACTTCCCGGCCATCCTGAGTTCAATGGGCCAGTCAATTTGGCATTTCTGCAGTATTTGAGCCTGTCAAATTTGTGAGGGTAAATGCCCATTGTAAGACATTGCAAATTGACAACCGTGTACCTGGTAATTGAAGCGGGTAACCATGAGCATATTTTAAATATTAATGTCTTTAGGAGGGTGCAAGGTATCCCTGGCTGGTTAGGAGCACCCCACCTGTAGCCATCCCAATGGGGGCACCTCTTGTCATTTTGGATGTTTTTCAAAAATAGACCCTATAGGATGATTGAGGGCTTAACATAGTGATATATATCATTTTGTCAGTTTAAATGCCATTTGGACATTGCTCACTGACTTTTGGGTTCGAAGCCGACTTCCTATGACGATATATGAAAATGGCTTTGACATTGACTTTTGACTTCCTATGGTAACATATTGCAAATGGACAAAACATATTGCAAATGGACATTGACTTTTGACTTCCTATGGTAACATATTGCAAATGGACGAAACATATTGCAAATTGACAATAAAAAAGTTAATAAAAATAACTTTATTAAAATTAGACAAGGATATGTTTATACACATCTTCTATGCGTGAGATTATAACGAAAAGTCGTTAGAATCGCTAAAACGCCCAGAAAGCCCTTTTTAGGGGTATAGTTATTTTGATATTTTTTTTTGGAAATGTCAAAATTTGACCCTTGAGTCTTGTCTTCATGTACATTTGCAATATGTTTTGCCCGTTGGAACGCTCGCCCCTATAGTAATTTTGAGTTAATACACTTGGCATTTGCCGTATGCCGTTTGCCATAAGAAATACAACAAAATGGCGTCCATTTGGGCACTCTTTTCCATCGTGTGTATGTTTGTTCCAATGGCAATATGTTGCCATTCATTTTTGTCCATTTCATGGGGGTCTTCCCTTACCTCATCCCTACCCTCTCCTCACCCTATCACTCCTCATCCCTACCCTCTCCTCATCCCTATCCTCTCCTCATCCCTACCCACTCCTCATCCCTACCCTCTCCTCAACCTATCACTCCTAATCCCTACCCTCTCCTCATCCCTACCCTCTCCTCACCCTATCACTCCTCATCCCTACCCTCTCCTCATCCCTACCCTCTCCTCATCCCTACCCTCTCCTTACCCTATCACTCCTCATCCCTACCCTCTCCTCACCCTATCACTCCTCAACCCTACCCTCTCCTCATCCCTACCCTCTCCTCATCCCTACCCTCCTCATCCCTACCCTCTCCTCACCCTATCACTCCTCATCCCTACCCTCTAATCATCTCTACCCTCTCCTCATCCCTACCCTCTCCTCACCTATCACTCCTCATCCCTACCCTCTCCTCATCCCTATCCTCTCCTCATCCCTACCCTCTCCTCACCATATCCTCCTCATCCCTACCCTCTCCTCATCCCTACCCCATCCCTACCCACTCCTCATCCCTACCCTCTCCTCACCCTATCACTCCTCATCCCTACCCTCTAATCATCCCTACCCTCTCCTCACCCTATCCTCATCCCTACCCTCTCCTCACCCTATCACTCCTCATCCCTACCCTCTCCTCACCCTATCACTCCTCATCCCTACCCTCTCCTCACCCTATCACTCCTCATCCCTACCCACTCCTCATCCCTACCCTCTCCTCACCCTATCACTCCTCATCCCTACCCTCTCCTCACCCTATCACTCCTCATCCCTACCCTCCTCATCCCTACCCTCTCCTCACCCTATCACTCCTCATCCCTACCCTCTCCTCACCATATCACCTAGCTGAGGCGACCCAGATCTCGAAGCTCGCTCGATGGGTCATTTGGAGTCCGAGCAGCGACCTTAATTGGTGCTGAAAATCCAGGTTTTCCGGCGTTGCTACGGGTCCTTGAATGAGCTATCGGACAGAAACGTTAGGGTCCGTCTCTATGGGCCGAGGCGGTTCTAATGCACCTAGCCTTGTGTCTCTGGGACTTTTAGAACTTTTGTCATTTTCGTGATGTAAAATGAATTGAAAATATTGCAAATGCACGAGGCTGTTTCTCGGCCTGAAAACCTTCTAGAGCCCGTAGCTCACCGTGCACGATCGACTAAAGGTCTAGAATGGGTTTCTAAAGTTTCAGAGCTCTAGGTCTGACGGTTCTTTAATAGTTCGAACAAGAGTAACTATTGCAGGCAGTGTCTGTCTGTAAGCCCCTCACTGTGTCATTCCCCATTGACTGTGCATGTGTGTGATTTCAGAAAATCACAGAAAATCACAGAAATCACGTAGAGCTCCGAAACCCACTTTAACGGATCCGTCTGAACACGCAGCAACTGGATCCATAACTTTTTGGGGAAAAAATATTTTTCTGAACATTACGCGAATTGGGCGTTTGCCAATTAATCGAAAATTAAAAGAGATAAATGTCTGGTTCTTTTTCCTTACACCGTAGGTTCATGTACTTTGACGTAAAGCTGTCAAATTAGTGCTCTATTTCCATTTTCACCTTTAATCCCAGAAAATGGGCCTTATCTCAAAAACCGTGAGTCCCTGACGCCATTCTGTTTCGGGGCCAACTGCCCATACGGCCAAACCCATGCCCACCAAGTTTCGTCTTCAAAGAGTTTTCGGTTTAGGAGAAAAAGCCAGGTCAATTAGGTGTATGTTTTGTACATTTGCAATATGAAGGCATTCGCCATCTGGTGGGATTAACATGAAGGGCGGAAAAATGAAAAGAGGGTAGAGAGGGTAGAGATGATTAGAGGGTAGGGATGAGGAGTGACAGGGTGAGGAGAGGGTAGGGATGAGGAGGAGGTGAGGGATGAGGAGAGGGTAGGGATGAGAGAGGGTAGGGATGAGGAGAGGGTAGGGATGAGGAGTGTAAGGGTGAGGAGAGGGTAGGGATGAGGAGAGGGTAGGGATGAGGAGTGATAGGGTGAGGAGAGGGTAGGGATGAGGAGAGTGTAGGGATGAGGAGTGATAGGGTAAGGAGAGGGTAGGGATGAGGAGAGGGTAGGGATGAGGAGTGATAGGGTGAGGAGAGGGTAGGGATGAGGAGTGGGTAGGGATGAGGAGTGATAGGGTGAGGAGAGGGTAGGGATGAGGAGTGATAGGGTGAGAGAGGGTAGGGATGAGAGAGGGTAGGGATGAGGAGATAGGGTGAGGAGAGGGTAGGGATGAGGAGAGGGTAGGGATGAGGAGTGATAGGGTGAGGAGAGGGTAGGGATGAGAGGGAGAGGGTAGGGATGAGGAGAGGGTAGGGATGAGGAGGAGGATAAGGGTGAGGAGAGGGTAGGGATGAGGAGAGATAGGGATGAGGAGAGGGTAGGGATGAGGAGTGATAGGGTGAGGAGAGGGTAGGGATGAGGAGAGGGTAGAGATGATTAGAGGGTAGGGATGAGGAGTGAGTAGGGTGGGATGAGGAGAGGGTAGGGATGAGGAGGGTAGGGATGAGGAGAGGGTAGGGATGAGAGAGGGTAGGGATGAGGAGAGTGAGATAGGGTGAGGAGAGGGTAGGGATGAGGAGAGGATAGGGGTGAGGAGAGGGTAGGGATGAGGGTGAGGAGAAGTGAGGAGAGGGTAGGGATGAGGAGGATAGGGTGAGGAGAGGGTGCAAGGATTAGGAGGGTAGGGATGAGGAGTGATAGGGTGAGGAGAGGGTAGGGATGGAGGATGGGTAGGGATGAGGAGAGGGTAGGGATGAGGAGGAGTGATAGGGATGAGGAGAGGGGATGAGGAGGTAGGGATGAGGAGAGGGTAGGGATGAGGAGAGGATAGGGATGAGGGAGAGGGTAGGGATGAGGAGGTGATAGGGTGAGGAGAGGGTAGGGATGAGGAGTGATAGGGTGAGGAGAGGGTAGGGATGAGGAGGGTAGGGATGAGGAGTGATAGGGTGAGGAGAGGGTAGGGATGAGGGAGGATAGGGTAGGGATGAGGAGAGGGTAGGGATGAGGAGAGGGTAGGGATGAGGAGTGATAGGTGAGGAGAGGGTAGGGATGAGGAGGAGTGATAGAGATGAGGAGAGGGTAGGGATGAGGAGAGAGGGTAGGGATGGGTGAGAGAGGGTAGGGATGAGAGGAGTGAGGGTAGGGATGAGGGTGGGATGAGGAGAGGTAGGGATGAGGAGTGATAGGTGAGGAGAGGGTAGGGATGAGGAGGGTAGGGATGAGGAGAGGGTAGGGATGAGGAGAGGGTAGGGATGAGAGGAGGATAGGGTGAGGAGAGGGTAGGGATGAGGAGAGGGATAGGGATGAGGGAGAGGTAGGGATGAGGAGAGGGTAGGGATGAGGAGAGTGGGTAGGGATGAGGAGTGATAGGGTGAGGAGAGGGTAGGGATGAGGAGAGGGTAGAGATGATTAGAGGGTAGGGATGAGGAGTGATAGGGTGAGGAGAGAGGGTAGGGATGAGGAGTGGGTAGGGATGAGGAGAGGGTAGGGATGAGGAGGGTAGGGATGAGGAGTGATAGGGTGAGGAGAGGGTAGGGATGAGGAGTGATAGGGTGAGGAGAGGGTAGGGATGAGGAGTGATAGGGTGAGGAGAGGGTAGGGATGAGGAGGATAGGGTGAGGAGAGGGTAGGGATGAGGATGAGGAGAGGGTAGGGATGAGGAGTGATAGGGTGAGGAGAGGGTAGGGATGAGGAGAGGGTAGGGATGAGGAGTGATAGGGTGAGGAGAGGGTAGGGATGAGGAGTGATAGGGTGAGGAGAGGGTAGGGATGAGGAGAGGATAGGGATGAGGAGAGGGTAGGGATGAGGAGTGATAGGGTGAGGAGAGGGTAGGGATGAGGAGAGGGTAGAGATGATTAGAGGGTAGGGATGAGGAGTGATAGGGTGAGGAGAGGGTAGGGATGAGGAGTGGGTAGGGATGAGGAGAGGTAGGGATGAGGAGAGGGTAGGGATGAGGAGTGATAGGGTGAGGAGAGGGTAGGGATGAGGAGTGATAGGGTGAGGAGAGGGTAGGGATGAGGAGAGGGTAGGGATGAGGAGAGGGTAGGGATGAGGAGTGATAGGGTGAGGAGAGGGTAGGGATGAGGAGAGTGATAGGGTAGAGGAGAGGGTAGGGATGAGGAGAGGGTAGGGATGAGGAGAGGGTAGGGATGAGGAGTAGGGTGAGGAGAGGGTAGGGATGAGGAGAGGGTAGGGATGAGGAGTGATAGGGTGAGGAGAGGGTAGGGATGAGGAGTGGGTAGGGATGAGGAGTGATAGGGTTGAGGAGAGGGTAGGGATGAGGAGTGATAGGGTGAGGAGAGGGTAGGGATGAGGAGGATAGGGTGAGGAGAGGGTAGGGATGAGGAGAGGGTAGGGATGAGGAGTGATAGGGTGAGGAGAGGGTAGGGATGAGGAGGGTAGGGATGAGGAGAGGGTAGGGAGAGAGGAGGGTAGGGATGAGGAGAGAGGATAGGGTGAGGAGAGGGTAGGGATGAGGAGGATAGGGATGAGGAGAGGGTAGGGATGAGGAGAGGGTAGGGATGAGGAGTGATAGGGTGAGGAGAGGGTAGGGATGAGGAGTGATAGGGTGAGGAGAGGGTAGGGATGAGGAGAGGATAGGGATGAGGAGAGGGTAGGGATGAGGAGTGATAGGGTGAGGAGAGGGTAGGGATGAGGAGAGGGTAGGGATGAGGAGGGTAGGGATGAGGAGGAGAGGGTAGGGATGAGGAGGATAGGGATGAGGAGAGGGTAGGGATGAGGAGAGGGTAGGGATGAGGAGAGGGTAGGGATGAGAGGAGAGGGTAGGGATGAGGAGTGAGGTAGGGATGAGGAGAGGGTAGGGATGAGGAGAGGGTAGGGATGAGGAGTGATAGGGTGAGGAGAGGGTAGGGATGAGGAGTGATAGGGATGAGGAGAGGGTAGGGATGAGGAGAGGGTAGGGATGAGGAGTGATAGGGTGAGGAGAGGGTAGGGATGAGGAGAGGATAGGGATGAGGAGAGGATAGGGATGAGGAGTGATAGGGTGAGGAGAGGGTAGGGATGAGGAGAGTATAGGGATGAGGAGAGGGTAGGGATGAGGAGTGATAGGGTGAGGAGAGGGTAGGGATGAGGAGTGGGTAGGGATGAGGAGAGGGTAGGGATGAGGAGTGATAGGGTGAGGAGAGGGTAGGGATGAGGAGAGGGTAGGGATGAGGAGTGGGTAGGGATGGGGTAGGGATGAGGAGAGGGTAGGGATGAGGAGTGATAGGGTGAGGAGAGGGTAGGGATGAGGATAGGGTGAGGAGAGGGTAGGGATGATTAGAGGGTAGGGATGAGGAGTGATAGGGTGAGGAGAGGGTAGGGATGAGGAGTGGGTAGGGATGAGGAGTGATAGGGTGAGGAGAGGGTAGGGATGAGGAGTGATAGGGTGAGGAGAGGGTAGGGATGATTAGAGGGTAGGGATGAGGAGTTATAGGGTGAGGAGAGGGTAGGGATGAGGAGTTATAGGGTGAGGAGAGGGTAGGGATGAGGAGAGGATAGGGATGAGGAGAGGGTAGGGATGAGGAGTGATAGGGTGAGGAGAGGGTAGGGATGAGGAGAGGGTAGGGATGAGGAGTGATAGGGTGAGGAGAGGGTAGGGATGAGGAGTGGGTAGGGATGAGGAGAGGGTAGGGATGAGGAGAGGGTAGGGATGAGGAGTGATAGGGTGAGGAGAGGGTAGGGATGAGGAGTGGGTAGGGATGAGGAGAGGGTAGGGATGAGGAGAGGGTAGGGATGAGGAGAGGGTAGGGATGAGGAGTGATAGGGTGAGGAGAGGGTAGGGATGAGGAGTGATAGGGTGGGATGAGGAGAGGGTAGGGATGAGGAGAGGGTAGGGATGAGGAGTGATAGGGTGAGGAGAGGGTAGGGATGAGGAGAGGATAGGGATGAGGAGAGGGTAGGGATGAGGAGTGATAGGGTGAGGAGAGGGTAGGGATGAGGAGAGGGTAGGGATGAGGAGTGATAGGGTGAGGAGAGGGTAGGGATGAGGAGTGGGTAGGGATGAGGAGAGGGTAGGGATGAGGAGTGATAGGGTGAGGAGAGGGTAGGGATGAGGAGAGGGTAGGGATGAGGAGAGGGTAGGGATGAGGAGAGGGTAGGGATGAGGATAGGGATGAGGAGAGGGTAGGGATGAGGAGAGGGTAGGGATGAGGAGTGATAGGGTGAGGAGAGGGTAGGGATGAGGAGAGGGTAGGGATGAGGAGTGAAAGGTTGAGGAGAGGGTAGGGATGAGGAGTGATAGGTTGAGGAGAGGGTAGGGATGATTAGAGGGTAGGGATGAGGAGTGATAGGGTGAGGAGAGGGTAGGGATGAGGAGTGATAGGGTGAGGAGAGGGTAGGGATGTGGAGAGGATAGGGATGAGGAGAGGGTAGGGATGAGGAGTGATAGGGTGAGGAGAGGGTAGGGATGAGGAGAGAGTAGAGATGATTAGAGGGTAGGGATGAGGAGAGGGTAGGGATGAGGAGAGGGTAGGGATGAGGAGTGTAAGGGTGAGGAGAGGGTAGGGATGAGGAGAGGGTAGGGATGAGGAGAGGGTAGGGATGAGGAGTGATAGGGTGAGGAGAGGGTAGGGATGAGGAGTGATAGGGATGAGGAGAGGGTAGGGATGAGGAGAGGGTAGGGATGAGGAGAGGGTAGGGATGAGGAGTGATAGGGATGAGGAGAGGGTAGGGATGAGGAGAGGGTAGGGATGAGGATAGAGTGAGGAGAGGGTAGGGATGAGGAGTGATAGGGTGAGGAGAGGGTAGGGATGAGGAGAGGGTAGGGATGAGGAGTGATAGGTTGAGGAGAGGGTAGGGATGAGGAGTGATAGGTTGAGGAGAGGGTAGGGATGATTAGAGGGTAGGGATGAGGAGTGATAGGGTGAGGAGAGAGGGTAGGGATGAGGAGTGATAGGGTGAGGAGAGGATAGGGATGAGGAGAGGGTAGGGATGAGGAGTGATAGGGTGAGGAGAGGGTAGGGATGAGGAGAGGGTAGAGATGATTAGAGGGTAGGGATGAGGAGAGAGGGTAGGGATGAGGAGAGGGTAGGGATGAGGAGTGTAAGGGTGAGGAGAGGGTAGGGATGAGGAGAGGGTAGGGATGAGGAGAGGGTAGGGATGAGGAGTGATAGGGTGAGGAGAGGGTAGGGATGAGGAGTGATAGGGTAGGATGAGGAGAGGGTAGGGATGAGGAGAGGGTAGGGATGAGGAGAGGGTAGGGATGAGGAGAGGGTAGGGATGAGGATAGGGATGAGGAGAGGGTAGGGATGAGGAGAGGGTAGGGATGAGGGAGTGATAGGGTGAGGAGAGGGTAGGGATGAGGAGTGATAGGGTGAGGAGAGGGTAGGGATGAGGAGAGGGTAGGGATGAGGAGTGAAAGGTTGAGGAGAGGGTAGGGATGAGGAGTGATAGGTTGAGGAGAGGGTAGGGATGATTAGAGGGTAGGGATGAGGAGTGATAGGGTGAGGAGAGGGTAGGGATGAGGAGTGATAGGGTGAGGAGAGGGTAGGGATGTGGAGAGTATAGGGATGAGGAGAGGGTAGGGATGAGGAGTGATAGGGTGAGGAGAGGGTAGGGATGAGGGAGAGGGTAGAGATGATTAGAGGGTAGGGATGAGGAGAGGGTAGGGATGAGGAGAGGGTAGGGATGAGGAGTGTAAGGGTGAGGAGAGGGTAGGGATGAGGAGAGGGTAGGGATGAGGAGAGGGTAGGGATGAGGAGTGATAGGGTGAGGAGAGGGTAGGGATGAGGAGTGATAGGGTGGGATGAGGAGAGGGTAGGGATGAGGAGAGGGTAGGGATGAGGAGTGATAGGGTGAGGAGAGGGTAGGGATGAGGAGAGGGTAGGGATGAGGAGTGATAGGGTTGAGGAGAGGGTAGGGATGAGGAGTGGGTAGGGATGAGGAGTGATAGGGTGAGGAGAGGGTAGGGTTGAGGAGTGATAGAGTGAGGAGAGGGTAGGGATGAGGAGTGATAGGGTGAGGAGAGGGTAGGGATGAGGAGTGATAGGGTGAGGAGAGGGTAGGGATGAGGATAGGGTAGGGATGAGGAGTGATAGGGTGAGGAGAGGGTAGGGATGAGGAGAGGGTAGGGATGAGGAGTGATAGGGTGAGGAGAGGGTAGGGATGAGGAGAGGATAGGGATGAGGAGAGGGTAGGGATGAGGAGTGATAGGGTGAGGAGAGGGTAGGGATGAGGAGAGGGTAGAGATGATTAGAGGGTAGGGATGAGGAGTGATAGGGTGAGGAGAGGGTAGGGATGAGGAGTGATAGGGTGAGGAGAGGGTAGGGATGAGGGAGAGGGTAGGGATGAGGAGAGGGTAGGGATGAGGAGAGAGGGTAGGGATGAGGAGAGGGTAGGGATGAGGAGTGATAGGGTGAGGAGAGGGTAGGGATGAGGAGTGGGTAGGGATGAGGAGAGGGTAGGGATGAGGAGTGATAGGGTGAGGAGAGGGTAGGGATGAGGAGTGATAGGGTGAGGAGAGGGTAGGGATGAGGAGAGGGTAGGGATGGGGTAGGGATGAGGAGAGGGTAGGGATGAGGAGTGATAGGGTGAGGAGAGGGTAGGGATGAGGAGTGATAGGGTAAGGATGAGGAGAGGGTAGGGATGAGGAGAGGGTAGGGATGAGGAGAGGGTAGGGATGAGGAGTGATAGGGTGAGGAGAGGGTAGGGATGAGGAGTGATAGGGTGAGGAGAGGGTAGGGATGAGGAGAGGATAGGGATGAGGAGAGGGTAGGGATGAGGAGTGATAGGGTGAGGAGAGGGTAGGGATGAGGAGAGGGTAGGGATGAGGAGTGATAGGTTGAGGAGAGGGTAGGGATGAGGAGTGGGAAGGGATGAGGAGTGATAGGGTGAGGAGAGGGTAGGGCTGAGGATAGGGTGAGGAGAGGGTAGGGATGATTAGAGGGTAGGGATGAGGAGTGGGTAGGGATGGGGTAGGGATGAGGAGAGGGTAGGGATGAGGAGTGATAGGGTGAGGAGAGGGTAGGGATGAGGATAGGGTGAGGAGAGGGTAGGTATGATTAGAGGGTTGGGATGAGGAGTGATAGGGTGAGGAGAGGGTAGGGATGAGGAGTGGGTAGGGATGAGGAGTGATAGGGTGAGGAGAGGGTAGGGATGAGGAGTGATAGGGTGAAGAGAGGGTAGGGATGATTAGAGGGTAGGGATGAGGAGTTATAGGGTGAGGAGAGGGTAGGGATGAGGAGATGGGATGAGGAGAGGGTAGGGATGAGGAGAGGGTAGGGATGAGGAGTGATAGGGTGAGGAGAGGGTATGGATGAGGAGTGGGTAGGGATGAGGAGAGGGTAGGGATGAGGAGAGGGTAGGGATGAGGAGTGATAGGGTGAGGAGAGGGTAGGGATGAGGAGTGATAGGGTAAGGATGAGGAGAGGGTAGGGATGAGGAGAGGGTAGGGATGAGGAGAGGGTAGGGATGAGGAGTGATAGGGTGAGGAGAGGGTAGGGATGAGGAGTGATAGGGTGAGGAGAGTGTAGGGATGAGGAGAGGATAGGGATGAGGAGAGGGTAGGGATGAGGAGTGATAGGGTGAGGAGAGGGTAGGGATGAGGAGAGGGTAGGGATGAGGAGTGATAGGGTGAGGAGAGGGTAGGGATGAGGAGTGGGTAGGGATGAGGAGAGGGTAGGGATGAGGAGAGGGTAGGGATGAGGAGTGATAGGGTGAGGAGAGGGTAGGGATGAGGAGAGGGTAGGGATGAGGAGAGGGTAGGGATGAGGAGAGGGTAGGGATGAGGAGAGGGTAGGGATGAGGAGAGGGTAGGGATGAGGAGTGATAGGGTGAGGAGAGGGTAGGGATGAGGAGTGATAGGGTAAGGATGAGGAGAGGGTAGGGATGAGGAGAGGGTAGGGATGAGGAGTGATAGGGTGAGGAGAGGGTAGGGATGAGGAGAGGATAGGGATGAGGGAGAGGGTAGGGATGAGGGAGTGATAGGGTGAGGAGAGGGTAGGGATGAGGAGAGTATAGGGATGAGGAGAGGGTAGGGATGAGGAGGAGGGTAGGGTGAGGAGAGGGTAGGGATGAGAGTGGGTAGGGATGAGGAGAGGGTAGGGATGAGGAGTGATAGGGTGAGGAGAGGGTAGGGATGAGGAGAGGGTAGGGATGAGGAGTGGGTAGGGATGGGGTAGGGATGAGGAGAGGGTAGGGATGAGGAGTGATAGGGTGAGGAGAGGGTAGGGATGAGGATAGGGTGAGGAGAGGGTAGGGATGATTAGAGGGTAGGGATGAGGAGTGATAGGGTGAGGAGAGGGTAGGGATGAGGAGTGGGTAGGGATGAGGAGTGATAGGGTGAGGAGAGGGTAGGGATGAGGAGTGATAGGGTGAAGAGAGGGTAGGGATGATTAGAGGGTAGGGATGAGGAGTTATAGGGTGAGGAGAGGGTAGGGATGAGGAGTTATAGGGTGAGGAGAGGGTAGGGATGAGGAGAGGATAGGGATGAGGAGAGGGTAGGGATGAGGAGTGAGGGTAGGGAGAGAGGGTAGGGATGAGGAGAGGGTAGAGATGATTAGAGGGTAGGGATGAGGAGTGATAGGGTGAGGAGAGGGTAGGGATGAGGAGTGGGTAGGGATGAGGAGAGGGTAGGGATGAGGAGAGGGTAGGGATGAGGAGTGATAGGGTGAGGAGAGGGTAGGGATGAGGAGTGGGTAGGGATGAGGAGAGGGTAGGGATGAGGAGAGGGTAGGGATGAGGAGAGGGTAGGGATGAGGAGTGATAGGGTGAGGAGAGGGTAGGGATGAGGAGTGATAGGGTAGGGATGAGGAGAGGGTAGGGATGAGGAGAGGGTAGGGATGAGGAGTGATAGGGTGAGGAGAGGGTAGGGATGAGGAGAGGATAGGGATGAGGAGAGGGTAGGGATGAGGAGTGATAGGGTGAGGAGAGGGAGGGTAGGGATGAGGAGAGGGTAGGGATGAGGAGTGATAGGGTGAGGAGAGGGTAGGGATGAGGAGTGGGTAGGGATGAGGAGAGGGTAGGGATGAGGAGTGATAGGGTGAGAGGGTGAGGAGAGGGTAGGGATGAGGAGAGGGTAGGGATGAGGAGAGAGGGTAGGGATGAGGAGAGGGTAGGGATGAGGAGGATAGGGATGAGGAGAGGGTAGGGATGAGGAGAGGGTAGGGATGAGGAGAGGGTAGGGATGAGGAGTGATAGGGTGAGGAGAGGGTAGGGATGAGGGAGAGGGTAGGGATGAGGAGTGAAAGGTTGAGGAGAGGGTAGGGATGAGGAGTGATAGGGTTGAGGAGAGGGTAGGGATGATTAGAGGGTAGGGATGAGGAGTGATAGGGTGAGGAGAGGGTAGGGATGAGGAGGATAGGGTGAGGAGAGGGTAGGGATGAGGAGAGGATAGGGATGAGGAGAGGGTAGGGATGAGGAGTGATAGGGTGAGGAGAGGGTAGGGATGAGGAGAGAGTAGAGATGATTAGAGGGTAGGGATGAGGAGAGGGTAGGGATGAGGAGAGGGTAGGGATGAGGAGAGTGTAAGGGTGAGGAGAGGGTAGGGATGAGGAGAGGGTAGGGATGAGGAGAGGGTAGGGATGAGAGGAGTGATAGGGTGAGGAGAGGGTAGGGATGAGGAGTGATAGGGTGAGGAGAGGGTAGGGATGAGGAGAGGGTAGGGATGAGGAGAGGGTAGGGATGAGGAGAGGGTAGGGATGAGGATAGGGATGAGGAGAGGGTAGGGATGAGGAGAGGGTAGGGATGAGGATAGAGTGAGGAGAGGGTAGGGATGAGGAGTGATAGGGTGAGGAGAGGGTAGGGATGAGGAGAGGGTAGGGATGAGGAGTGAAAGGTTGAGGAGAGGGTAGGGATGAGGAGTGATAGGTTGAGGAGAGGGTAGGGATGATTAGAGGGTAGGGATGAGGAGTGATAGGGTGAGGAGAGGGTAGGGATGTGGAGAGATAGGGATGAGGAGAGGGTAGGGATGAGGAGTGATAGGGTGAGGAGAGGGTAGGGATGAGGAGAGGTAGGGATGAGGAGATAGAGATGAGGAGAGGGTAGGGATGAGGAGAGAATTAGGGATGGGGAGAGGGTAGGGATGAGGAGAGGGTAGGGATGAGGAGTGATAGGGTGAGGAGAGGGTAGGGATGAGGAGTGATAGGGTAGGGATGAGGAGAGGGTAGGGATGAGGAGAGGGTAGGGATGAGGAGTGATAGGGTGAGGAGAGGGTAGGGATGAGGAGAGGGTAGGGATGAGGAGTGATAGGTTGAGGAGAGGGTAGGGATGAGGAGTGGGTAGGGATGAGGAGTGATAGGGTGAGGAGAGGGTAGGGATGAGGAGTGATAGGGTGAGGAGAGGGTAGGGATGAGGAGTGATAGGGTGAGGAGAGGGTAGGGATGAGGAGTGATAGGGTGAGGAGAGAGGGTAGGGATGAGGAGGATAGGGTAGGGATGAGGAGTGATAGGGTGAGGAGAGGGTAGGGATGAGGAGAGGGTAGGGATGAGGAGTGATAGGGTGAGGAGAGGGTAGGGATGAGGAGAGGATAGGGATGAGGAGAGGGTAGGGATGAGGAGTGATAGGGTGAGGAGAGGGTAGGGATGAGGAGAGGGTAGGGATGATTAGAGGGTAGGGATGAGGAGTGATAGGGTGAGGAGAGGGTAGGGATGAGGAGTGATAGGGTGAGGAGAGGGTAGGGATGAGGAGAGGGTAGGGATGAGGAGAGGGTAGGGATGAGGAGAGGGTAGGGATGAGGAGAGAGGGTAGGGATGAGGAGTGATAGGGGTGAGGAGAGGGTAGGGATGAGGAGTGGGTAGGGATGAGGAGAGGGTAGGGATGAGGAGAGGGTAGGGATGAGGAGAGGGTAGGGATGAGGAGTGATAGGGTGAGGAGAGGGTAGGGATGAGGAGTGATAGGGTAGGGATGAGGGAGAGGGTAGGGATGAGGAGAGGGTAGGGATGAGGAGTGATAGGGTGAGGAGAGGGTAGGGATGAGGAGAGGGATAGGGATGAGGAGAGGGTAGGGATGAGGAGTGATAGGGTGAGGAGAGGGTAGGGATGAGGAGAGGGTAGGGATGAGGAGTGATAGGGTGAGGAGAGGGTAGGGATGAGGAGTGGGTAGGGATGAGGAGAGGGTAGGGATGAGGAGTGATAGGGTGAGGAGAGGGTAGGGATGAGGAGAGGGTAGGGATGAGGAGAGGGTAGGGATGAGGAGAGGGTAGGGATGAGGATAGGGATGAGGAGAGGGTAGGGATGAGGAGAGGGTAGGGATGAGAGTGATAGGGTGGTGAGGAGAGGGTAGGGATGAGGAGAGGGTAGGGATGAGGAGTGAAAGGTTGAGGAGAGGGTAGGGATGAGGAGTGATAGGTTGAGGAGAGGGTAGGGATGATTAGAGGGTAGGGATGAGGAGTGATAGGGTGAGGAGAGGGTAGGGATGAGGAGTGATAGGGTGAGGAGAGGGTAGGGATGTGGAGAGGATAGGGATGAGGAGAGGGTAGGGATGAGGAGTGATAGGGTGAGGAGAGGGTAGGGATGAGGAGAGAGTAGAGATGATTAGAGGGTAGGGATGAGGAGAGGGTAGGGATGAGGAGAGGGTAGGGATGAGGAGTGTAAGGGTGAGGAGAGGGTAGGGATGAGGAGAGGGTAGGGATGAGGAGAGGGTAGGGATGAGGAGTGATAGGGTGAGGAGAGGGTAGGGATGAGGAGTGATAGGGTAAGGATGAGGAGAGGGTAGGGATGAGGAGAGGGTAGGGATGAGGAGAGGGTAGGGATGAGGAGAGGGTAGGGATGAGGATAGGGATGAGGAGAGGGTAGGGATGAGGAGTGAGGAGAGGGTAGGGATGAGAGTGATAGAGTGAGGAGAGGGTAGGGATGAGGAGAGGGTAGGGATGAGGAGAGGGTAGGGATGAGGAGTGATAGGGTGAGGAGAGGGTAGGGATGAGGAGTGATAGGGTAAGGATGAGGAGAGGGTAGGGATGAGGAGAGGGTAGGGATGAGGAGTGATAGGGTGAGGAGAGGGTAGGGATGAGGAGAGGGTAGGGATGAGGGAGTGATAGGGTGAGGAGAGAGGGTAGGGATGAGGAGGAGAGGGTAGGGATGAGGAGTGATAGGGTGAGGAGAGGGTAGGGATGAGGAGTGATAGGGTGAGGAGAGGGTAGGGATGAGGAGAGGGTAGGGATGAGGAGTGATAGGGTGAGGAGAGGGTAGGGATGAGGAGAGGGTAGGGATGAGGAGTGATAGGGTGAGGAGAGGGTAGGGATGAGGAGTGATAGGGATGAGGAGTGATAGGGTGAGGAGAGGGTAGGGATGAGGAGTGATAGGGTGAGGAGAGGGTAGGGATGAGGAGTGATAGGGTGAGGAGAGGGTAGGGATGAGAGGAGAGGGTAGGGATGAGGAGAGGGTAGGGATGAGGAGAGGGTAGGGATGAGGAGTGATAGGGATGAGGAGAGGGTAGGGATGAGGAGTGATAGGGATGAGGAGAGGGTAGGGATGAGGAGAGGGTAGGGATGAGGAGAGGGTAGGGATGAGGAGAGGGTAGGGATGAGGAGTGATAGGGTGAGGAGAGGGGTAGGGATGAGGAGGAGATAGGGTAGGGATGAGGAGAGGGTAGGGATGAGGAGAGGGTAGGGATGAGGAGTGATAGGGTGAGGAGAGGGTAGGGATGAGGAGAGGATAGGGATGAGGAGAGGGTAGGGATGAGGAGTGATAGGGTGAGGAGAGGGTAGGGATGAGGAGAGTGTAGGGATGAGGAGTGATAGGGTGAGGAGAGGGTAGGGATGAGGAGGGTAGGGATGAGGAGAGGGTAGGGATGAGGAGTGATAGGGTGAGGAGAGGGTAGGGATGAGGAGAGGGTAGGGATGAGGAGAGGGGTAGGGATGAGGAGAGGGTAGGGATGAGGAGTGATAGGGTGAGGAGAGGGTAGGGATGAGGAGAGGGTAGGGATGAGGAGTGATAGGGTGAGGAGAGGGTAGGGATGAGGAGTGATAGGGTTGAGGAGAGGGTAGGGATGAGGAGAGGGTAGGGATGAGGAGTGATAGGGTGAGGAGAGGGTAGGGATGAGGAGTGATAGGGTGAGGAGAGGGTAGGGATGTGGAGAGGATAGGGATGAGGAGAGGGTAGGGATGAGGAGTGATAGGGTGAGGAGAGGGTAGGGATGAGGAGAGAGTAGAGATGATTAGAGGGTAGGGATGAGGAGAGGGTAGGGATGAGGAGAGGGTAGGGATGAGGAGTGTAAGGGTGAGGAGTGTAAGGGTGAGGAGAGGGTAGGGATGAGGAGAGGGTAGGGATGAGGAGAGGGTAGGGATGAGGAGAGGGTAGGGATGAGGATAGGGATGAGGAGAGGGTAGGGATGAGGAGAGGGTAGGGATGAGGAGTGATAGAGTGAGGAGAGGGTAGGGATGAGGAGTGATAGGGTGAGGAGAGGGTAGGGATGAGGAGAGGGTAGGGATGAGGAGTGATAGGTTGAGGAGAGGGTAGGGATGAGGAGTGATAGGGTGAGGAGAGGGTAGGGATGATTAGAGGGTAGGGATGAGGAGTGATAGGGTGAGGAGAGGGTAGGGATGAGGAGTGATAGGGTGAGGAGAGGGTAGGGATGTGGAGAGGATAGGGATGAGGAGAGGGTAGGGATGAGGAGTGATAGGGTGAGGAGAGGGTAGGGATGAGGAGAGGGTAGAGATGATTAGAGGGTAGGGATGAGGAGAGGGTAGGGATGAGGAGAGGGTAGGGATGAGGAGTGTAAGGGTGAGGAGAGGGTAGGGATGAGGAGAGGGTAGGGATGAGGAGAGGGTAGGGATGAGGAGTGATAGGGTGAGGAGAGGGTAGGGATGAGGAGTGATAGGGTAGGGATGAGGAGAGGGTAGGGATGAGGAGAGGGTAGGGATGAGGAGTGATAGGGTGAGGAGAGGGTAGGGATGAGGAGAGGGTAGGGATGAGGAGTGATAGGGTGAGGAGAGGGTAGGGATGAGGAGTGGGTAGGGATGAGGAGTGATAGGGTGAGGAGAGGGTAGGGATGAGGAGTGATAGAGTGAGGAGAGGGTAGGGATGAGGAGTGATAGGGTGAGGAGAGGGTAGGGATGAGGAGTGATAGGGTGAGGAGAGGGTAGGGATGAGGATAGGGTAGGGATGAGGAGTGATAGGGTGAGGAGAGGGTAGGGATGAGGAGAGGGTAGGGATGAGGAGTGATAGGGTGAGGAGAGGGTAGGGATGAGGAGAGGATAGGGATGAGGAGAGGGTAGGGATGAGGAGTGATAGGGTGAGGAGAGGGTAGGGATGAGGAGAGGGTAGGGATGATTAGAGGGTAGGGATGAGGAGGATAGGGTGAGGAGAGGGTAGGGATGAGGAGTGATAGGGTGAGGAGAGGGTAGGGATGAGGAGAGGGTAGGGATGAGGAGAGGGTAGGGATGAGGAGAGGGTAGGGATGAGGAGTGATAGGGTGAGGAGAGGGTAGGGATGAGGAGTGATAGGGTGGGATGAGGAGAGGGTAGGGATGAGGAGAGGGTAGGGATGAGGAGAGGGTAGGGATGAGGAGTGATAGGGTGAGGAGAGGGTAGGGATGAGGAGTGATAGGGTGAGGAGAGGGTAGGGATGAGGAGAGGGTAGGGATGAGGAGAGGGTAGGGATGAGGAGTGATAGGGTGAGGAGAGGGTAGGGATGAGGAGAGGGTAGGGATGAGGAGTGATAGGTTGAGGAGAGGGTAGGGATGAGGAGAGTGGGAAGGGATGAGGAGTGATAGGGTGAGGAGAGGGTAGGGATGAGGAGTGATAGGGTGAGGAGAGGGTAGGGATGAGGATTAGAGGGTAGGGATGAGGAGTGGGTAGGGATGGGAGTAGGGATGAGGAGAGGGTAGGGATGAGGAGTGATAGGGTGAGGAGAGGGTAGGGATGAGGATAGGGTGAGGAGAGGGTAGGTATGATTAGAGGGTTGGGATGAGGAGTGATAGGGTGAGGAGAGGGTAGGGATGAGGAGTGGGTAGGGATGAGGAGTGATAGGGTGAGGAGAGGGTAGGGATGAGGAGTGATAGGGTGAAGAGAGGGTAGGGATGATTAGAGGGTAGGGATGAGGAGTTATAGGGTGAGGAGAGGGTAGGGATGAGGAGTGATAGGGTGAGGAGAGGGTAGGGATGAGGAGAGGATAGGGATGAGGAGAGGGTAGGGATGAGGAGTGATAGGGTGAGGAGAGGGTATGGATGAGGAGTGGGTAGGGATGAGGAGAGGGTAGGGATGAGGAGTGATAGGGTGAGGAGAGGGTAGGGATGAGGAGTGATAGGGTGATGAGGAGAGGGTAGGGATGAGGAGAGGGTAGGGATGAGGAGAGGGTAGGGATGAGGAGTGATAGGGTGAGGAGAGGGTAGGGATGAGGAGTGATAGGGATGAGGAGAGGGTAGGGATGAGAGGAGAGGGTAGGGATGAGGAGAGGGTAGGGATGAGGATTGATAGGGTGAGGAGAGGGTAGGGATGAGGAGTGATAGGGTGAGGAGAGGGTAGGGATGAGGAGTGGGTAGGGATGAGGAGAGGGTAGGGATGAGGAGAGGGTAGGGATGAGGAGTGATAGGGTGAGGAGAGTGTAGGGATGAGGAGAGGGTAGGGATGAGGAGAGGGTAGGGATGAGAGGAGAGGGTAGGGATGAGGAGAGGGTAGGGTAGGGATGAGGGATGATAGGGATGAGGAGAGGGTAGGGATGAGGAGAGGGTAGGGATGAGGATAGAGTGAGGAGAGGGTAGGGATGAGGAGTGATAGGGTGAGGAGAGGGTAGGGATGAGGAGAGGGTAGGGATGAGGAGTGAAAGGTTGAGGAGAGGGTAGGGATGAGGAGTGATAGGGTGAGGAGAGGGTAGGGATGATTAGAGGGTAGGGATGAGGAGTGATAGGGTGAGGAGAGGGTAGGGATGAGGAGAGGGTAGGGATGAGGAGTGATAGGTTGAGGAGAGGGTAGGGATGAGGAGTGATAGGGTTGAGGAGAGGGTAGGGATGAGGAGTGATAGGGATGAGAGAGGGTAGGGATGAGGAGTGGTAGGGATGAGGAGTGATAGGGTGAGGAGAGGGTAGGGATGAGGAGTGATAGGGATGAGGAGAGGGTAGGGATGAGGGGATAGGGTGAGGAGAGGGTAGGGATGAGGAGTGATAGGGATGAGGAGAGGGTAGGGATGAGGAGTGGGTAGGGATGAGGAGGAGGTAGGGATGAGGAGGAGAGGGTAGGGATGAGGAGTGATAGGGTGAGGAGAGGGTAGGGATGAGGAGAGGATAGGGATGAGGAGAGGGTAGGGATGAGGAGTGATAGGGTGAGGAGAGGGTAGGGATGAGGAGAGGGTAGGGATGAGAAGAGGGTAGGGATGAGGAGAGGGTAGGGATGAGGAGTGATAGGGTGAGGAGAGGGTAGGGATGAGGATAGGGTGAGGAGAGGGTAGGGATGATTAGAGGGTAGGGATGAGGAGTGATAGGGTGAGGAGAGGGTAGGGATGAGGAGTGATAGGGTGAGGAGAGGGTAGGGATGAGGAGTGATAGGGTAAGGAGAGGGTAGGGATGAGGAGAGGGTAGGGATGAGGAGTGATAGGGTGAGGAGAGGGTAGGGATGAGGAGTGATAGGGTAAGGAGAGGGTAGGGATGAGGAGAGGGTAGGGATGAGGAGAGGGTAGGGATGAGGAGAGTGGGGTGAGGAGAGGGTAGGGATGAGGAGAGGGTAGGGATGAGGAGTGATAGGTTGAGGAGAGGGTAGGGATGAGGAGTGGGTAGGGATGAGTAGTGATAAGGTGAGTTGAGGGTAGGGATGAGGAGTGATAGGGTGAGGAGAGGGTAGGGATGAGGATAGGGTGAGGAGAGGGTAGGGATGATTAGAGGGTAGGGATGAGGAGTGGGTAGGGATGGGGTAGGGATGAGGAGAGGGTAGGGATGAGGAGTGATAGGGTGAGGAGAGGGTAGGGATGAGGATAGGGTGAGGAGAGGGTAGGGATGATTAGAGGGTAGGGATGAGGAGTGATAGGGTGAGGAGAGGGTAGGGATGAGGAGAGGGTAGGGATGAGGAGTGATAGGGTGAGGAGAGGGTAGGGATGAGGAGTGATAGGGTGAAGAGAGGGTATGGATGATTAGAGGGTAGGGATGAGGAGTGATAGGGTGAGGAGAGGGTAGGGATGAGGAGTGATAGGGTAAGGATGAGGAGAGGGTAGGGATGAGGAGAGGGTAGGGATGAGGAGAGGGTAGGGATGAGGAGTGATAGGGTGAGGAGAGGGTAGGGATGAGGAGTGATAGGGTGAGGAGAGGGTAGGGATGAGGAGAGGATAGGGATGAGGAGAGGGTAGGGATGAGGAGTGATAGGGGTGAGGAGAGGGTAGGGATGAGGAGAGGGTAGGGATGAGGAGTGATAGGGTGAGGAGAGGGTAGGGATGAGGAGTGGGTAGGGATGAGGAGAGGGTAGGGATGAGGAGAGGGTAGGGATGAGGAGTGATAGGGTGAGGAGAGGGTAGGGATGAGGAGTGGGTAGGGATGAGGAGAGGGTAGGGATGAGGAGTGATAGGGTGAGGAGAGGGTAGGGATGAGGAGTGATAGGGTGAGGAGAGGGTAGGGATGAGGAGAGGGATAGGGATGAGGAGGGTAGGGATGAGGAGTGATAGGGTGAGGAGAGGGTAGGGATGAGGAGTGGGTAGGGATGAGGAGAGGGTAGGGATGAGGGAGAGGGTAGGGATGAGGAGTGATAGGGTGAGGAGAGGGTAGGGATGAGGAGTGATAGGGTGGGATGAGGAGAGGGTAGGGATGAGGAGAGGGTAGGGATGAGGTGATAGGGTGAGGAGAGGGTAGGGATGAGGAGTGATAGGGTGAGGAGAGGGTAGGGATGAGGAGTGATAGGGATGAGGAGAGGGTAGGGATGAGGGAGAGGGTGAGGATGAGGATAGGGATGAGGAGAGGGTAGGGATGAGGAGAGGGTAGGGATGAGGGTAGGGTTGAGGAGAGAGGGTGGAGAGGGATGGAGTTGAGGAGAGGGTAGGGATGAGGAGAGGGTAGGGATGAGGAGTGATAGGGTGAGGAGAGGGTAGGGATGAGGAGTGATAGGGATGAGAGAGAGGGTAGGGATGAGGAGAGGGTAGGGATGAGGAGGATAGGGTGAGGAGAGGGTAGGGATGAGGAGAGGGTAGGGATGAGGAGGTAGGGATGAGGAGAGGGTAGGGATGAGGAGAGGGTAGGGATGAGGAGTGATAGGGTGAGGAGAGGGTAGGGATGAGGAGAGGGTAGGGATGAGGAGAGGGTAGGGATGAGGAGTGATAGGGTGAGGAGAGGGTAGGGATGAGGGAGAGGTAGGGTAGGGATGAGGGAGAGGGTAGGGATGAGGAGAGGAGGGATAGGGATGAGAGATAGGGATGAGGAGAGGGTAGGGATGAGGAGAGGATAGGGATGAGGAGAGGGTAGGGATGAGGAGAGGGTAGGGATGAGGAGTGATAGGGTGAGGAGAGGGTAGGGATGAGGAGTGATAGGGATGAGGAGAGGGTAGGGATGAGGAGAGGGTAGGGATGAGGAGGGTGGGGGTGAGGAGAGGGTAGGGATGAGGAGAGGGTAGGGATGAGGAGAGTAGGGATGAGGAGAGGGTAGGGATGATTAGAGGGTAGGGATGAGGAGTGATAGGGTGAGGAGAGGGTAGGGATGAGGAGTGATAGGGTGAGGAGGAGAGGGATGAGGAGATAGGGATGAGGAGAGGGTAGGGATGAGGAGAGAGGGTAGGGATGAGGAGAGGGTAGGGATGAGGAGTGATAGGGATGAGGAGAGGGTAGGGATGAGGAGTGATAGGGTGAGGAGAGGGTAGGGATGAGGAGAGGGTAGGGATGAGGAGAGAGGGTAGGGATGAGGAGAGGGTAGGGATGAGGAGTGATAGGGTGAGGAGAGGGTAGGGATGAGGAGTGATAGGGATGAGGAGAGGGTAGGGATGAGGAGAGGGTAGGGATGAGGAGTGATAGGGTGAGGAGAGGGTAGGGATGAGGAGTGATAGGGATGAGGAGAGGGTAGGGATGAGGGAGAGGGTAGGGATGAGGAGAGGGTAGGGATGAGGAGAGGGTAGGGATGAGGAGTGATAGGATGAGGAGGAGAGGGTAGGGATGAGGAGTGATAGGGTGAGGAGAGGGTAGGGATGAGGAGAGGGTAGGGATGAGGAGAGGGTAGGGATGAGGAGGATAGGGTGAGAGGAGGATAGGGATGAGGAGAGGGTAGGGATGAGGGAGAGGAGGGTAGGGATGAGGAGTGATAGGGTGAGGAGAGGGTAGGGATGAGGAGAGGGTAGGGATGAGGAGTGATAGGGTGAGGAGAGGGTAGGGATGAGGAGTGATAGGGATGAGGAGAGGGTAGGGATGAGGAGAGGGTAGGGATGAGGAGAGGGATGAGGATGAGGAGAGGGGTAGGGATGAGGAGAGGGTAGGGATGAGGAGAGTGATAGGGATGAGGAGAGGGTAGGGATGAGGAGTGATAGGGATGAGGAGAGGGTAGGGATGAGGAGAGGGTAGGGATGAGGAGTGATAGGGTGAGGAGAGGGTAGGGATGAGGAGAGGGTAGGGATGAGGAGTGATAGGGTGAGGAGAGGGTAGGGATGAGGAGTGATAGGGTGAGGAGAGGGTAGGGATGAGGAGAGGTAGGGATGAGGAGAGGGTAGGGATGAGGAGTGATAGGGATGAGGAGAGGGTAGGGATGAGGAGTGAGGGTAGGGATGAGGAGAGGGTAGGGATGAGGAGAGGGTAGGGATGAGGAGTGATAGGGTGAGGAGAGGGTAGGGATGAGGAGTGATAGGGATGAGGAGAGGGTAGGGATGAGGAGAGGGTAGGGATGAGGAGAGGGTAGGGATGAGGAGTGATAGGGTGAGGAGAGGGTAGGGATGAGGAGTGATAGGGTGAGGAGAGGGTAGGGATGAGGAGAGGATAGGGATGAGGGAGGGTAGGGATGAGGAGTGATAGGGTGAGGAGAGGGTAGGGATGAGGAGAGGGTAGGGATGAGGAGTGATAGGGATGAGGAGAGGGTAGGGATGAGGAGTGATAGGGTGAGGAGAGGGTAGGGATGAGGAGAGGGTAGGGATGAGGAGAGGGGTGAGGGAGAGGGTAGGGATGAGGGAGAGGGTAGGGATGAGGAGAGGGTAGGGATGAGGAGTGATAGGGTGAGGAGAGGGTAGGGATGAGGAGAGGGTAGGGATGAGGAGAGGGTAGGGATGAGGGAGAGGGTAGGGATGAGGGTAGGGATGAGGAGGGTAGGGATGAGGAGAGGGTAGGGATGAGGAGAGGGAGGTAGGGATGAGGAGTGATAGGGTGAGAGAGGGTAGGGATGAGGAGAGGGTAGGGATGAGGAGTGATAGGGATGAGGAGAGGGTAGGGATGAGGAGAGGGTAGGGATGAGAGGGTAGGGATGAGGAGAGGGTAGAGGATAGGAGGAGAGGGTAGGGATGAGGAGTGTGGGTGAGGAGGGTAGGGATGAGGAGAGTAGGGATGAGGAGTGATAGGGATGAGGAGAGGGTAGGGATGAGGAGGATAGGGTGAGGAGAGGGTAGAGGATGAGAGGGTAGGGATGAGGAGAGTAGGGATGAGGAGAGGGTAGGGATGAGGAGAGGGTAGGGATGAGGAGTGATAGGGTGAGGAGAGGGTAGGGATGAGGAGTGGGTAGGGATGAGGTGATAGGGATGAGGAGAGGTAGGGATGAGGAGAGGGTAGGGATGAGAGAGGGATGAGGAGGGTAGGGATGAGGGAGAGGGTAGGGATGAGGAGTGATAGGGATGAGGAGAGGGTAGGGATGAGGAGAGGGATAGGGATGAGGAGAGGGTAGGGATGAGGAGGATAGGGTGAGGAGAGGGTAGGGATGAGGAGTGATAGGGTGAGGAGAGGGTAGGGATGAGGATGAGAGAGGGTAGGGATGAGGAGAGGGTAGGGATGAGGGAGTGATAGGGTGAGGAGAGGGTAGGGATGAGGAGTGGTGATAGGGTGAGGAGAGGGTAGGGATGATTAGAGGATAGGGATGAGGAGTGATAGGGATGAGGAGAGGGTAGGGATGAGGAGTGATAGGGTGAGGAGAGGGTAGGGATGAGAGAGGGATAGGGATGAGGAGAGGGTAGGGATGAGGAGTGATAGGGTGAGGAGAGGGTAGGGATGAGGAGTGGGTAGGGATGAGGAGAGGGTGATAGGGATGAGGAGAGGGTAGGGATGAGGAGTGATAGGGTGGGATGAGAGAGGGTAGGGATGAGGGAGATAGGGATGAGGATGAGGGATAGGGATGAGGAGAGGGTAGGGATGAGGGAGTGATAGGGTGAGGAGAGGGTAGGGATGAGGAGAGGAGGGGATGAGGAGAGGGTAGGGATGAGGAGTGATAGGGATGAGGAGAGGGTAGGGATGAGGAGAGGGAGGGGAGATGAGAGGGTAGGGATGAGGAGTGATAGGGATGAGGAGAGGGTAGGGATGAGGAGTGATAGGGTGAGGAGAGGGTAGGGATGAGGAGAGGGTAGGGATGAGGAGAGGGTAGGGATGAGGAGAGGGTAGGGATGAGGAGTGATAGGGTGAGGAGAGGGTAGGGATGAGGAGAGGGTAGGGATGAGGAGAGGGTAGGGATGAGGAGAGGGTAGGGATGAGGAGAGGGTAGGGATGAGGAGTGATAGGGTGAGGAGAGGGTAGGGATGAGGAGAGGGTAGGGATGAGGAGTGATAGGGTGAGGAGAGGGTAGGGATGAGGAGTGATAGGGATGAGGAGAGGGTAGGGATGAGGAGTGATAGGGTGAGGAGAGTAGGGATGAGGAGTGATAGAGATGAGGAGAGGGTAGGGATGAGGAGTGATAGGTGAGGAGAGGGTAGGGATGAGGAGAGGGTAGGGATGAGGAGTGATAGGGTGAGGAGAGGGTAGGGATGAGGAGAGGATAGGGATGAGGAGAGGGTAGGGATGAGGAGAGGGTAGGGATGAGGAGTGATAGGGATGAGGAGAGGGTAGGGATGAGGAGGATAGGGATGAGGAGAGGGTAGGGATGAGGAGAGGATAGGGATGAGGAGAGGGTAGGGATGAGGAGTGATAGGGATGAGGAGAGGGTAGGGATGAGGAGTGAGTAGGGATGAGGAGAGGGTAGGGATGAGGAGTGGGTAGGGATGAGGAGAGGGTAGGGATGAGGAGAGGGTAGGGATGAGGAGTGATAGGGTGAGGAGAGGGTAGGGATGAGGAGAGGGTAGGGATGAGGAGTGATAGGGTGAGGAGAGGGTAGGGATGAGGAGTGAGGGTAGGGATGAGGAGAGGGTAGGGATGAGGAGAGGATAGGGATGAGGAGAGGGTAGGGATGAGGAGTGATAGGGTGAGGAGAGGGTAGGGATGAGGAGAGGGTAGGGATGAGGAGAGGGTAGGGATGAGGAGAGGGTAGGGATGAGGAGGATAGGGTGAGGAGAGGGTAGGGATGAGGAGTGATAGGGATGAGGAGAGGGTAGGGATGAGGAGAGGGTAGGGATGAGGAGAGGGTAGGGATGAGGAGTGATAGGGTGAGGAGAGGGTAGGGATGAGGAGTGATAGGGTGAGGAGAGGGTAGGGATGAGGAGAGGATAGGGATGAGGAGAGGGTAGGGATGAGGAGTGATAGGGTGAGGAGAGGGTAGGGATGAGGAGAGGGTAGGGATGAGGAGTGATAGGGATGAGGAGAGGGTAGGGATGAGGAGGGTAGGGATGAGGAGAGGGTAGGGATGAGGAGAGGGTAGGGATGAGGAGTGATAGGGTGAGGAGAGGGTAGGGATGAGGAGAGGGTAGGGATGAGGAGAGGGTAGGGATGAGGAGAGGGTAGGGATGAGGAGTGATAGGGATGAGGAGAGGGTAGGGATGAGGAGAGGGTAGGGATGAGGAGTGATAGGGTGAGGAGAGGGTAGGGATGAGGAGTGATAGGGTGAGGAGAGGGTAGGGATGAGGAGAGGGTAGGGATGAGGGGTAGGGATGAGGAGAGGGTAGGGATGAGGAGTGATAGGGTGAGGAGAGGGTAGGGATGAGGAGAGGGTAGGGATGAGGAGTGATAGGGTGAGGAGAGGGTAGGGATGAGGAGTGATAGGGTGAGGAGAGGGTAGGGATGAGGAGTGATAGGGTGAGGAGAGGGTAGGGATGAGGAGTGATAGGGTGAGGAGAGGGTAGGGATGAGGAGGATAGGGATGAGGAGAGGGTAGGGATGAGGAGAGGGTAGGGATGAGGAGTGATAGGGATGAGGAGAGGGTAGGGATGAGGAGTGATAGGGTGAGGAGAGGGTAGGGATGAGGAGAGGGTAGGGATGAGGAGAGGGTAGGGATGAGGAGTGATAGGGTGAGGAGAGGGTAGGGATGAGGAGTGGGTAGGGATGAGAGAGGGTAGGGATGAGGAGAGGGTAGGGATGAGGAGGATAGGGATGAGGAGAGGGTAGGGATGAGGAGAGGTAGGGATGAGGAGAGGGTAGGGATGAGGAGGGATGAGGAGTGATAGGGATGAGGAGAGGGTAGGGATGAGGAGAGGGTAGGGATGAGGAGTGATAGGGTGAGGAGAGGGTAGGGATGAGGAGAGGGTAGGGATGAGGAGAGGGTAGGGATGAGGAGAGGGTAGGGATGAGGAGTGATAGGGATGAGGAGAGTGAGGGTAGGGATGAGGAGTAGGGATGAGGAGAGGGTAGGGATGAGGAGGAGGGTAGGGATGAGGAGTGATAGGGTGAGGAGAGGGTAGGGATGAGGAGAGGTAGGGATGAGGAGAGGGTAGGGATGAGGAGTGATAGGGTGAGGAGAGGGTAGGGATGAGGAGAGGGTAGGGATGAGGAGTGATAGGGTGAGGAGAGGGTAGGGATGAGGAGTGATAGGGATGAGGAGAGGGTAGGGATGAGGAGAGGGTAGGGATGAGGAGAGGGTAGGGATGAGGAGAGGGTAGGGATGAGGAGAGGGTAGGGATGAGGAGAGGGTAGGGATGAGGAGTGATAGGGTGAGGAGAGGGTAGGGATGAGGAGTGGGTAGGGATGAGGAGGGTAGGGATGAGGAGAGGGTAGGGATGAGGAGTGATAGGGTGAGGAGAGGGTAGGGATGAGGATAGGGTGAGGAGAGGGTAGGGATGAGGAGAGGGTAGTAGGGATGAGGAGAGGGTAGGGATGAGGAGGGTAGGGATGAGGAGAGGGTAGGGATGAGGAGTGATAGGGTGAGGAGAGGGTAGGGATGAGGAGGGATAGGGATGAGGAGAGAGGGTGAGATGAGGATAGGGATAGGGTGAGGAGAGGGTAGGGATGAGGAGGGTAGGGATGAGAGGGTAGGGATGAGGAGAGGTAGGGATGAGGAGTGATAGGGTGAGGAGAGGGTAGGGATGAGGAGGATAGGGATGAGGAGAGGGTAGGGATGAGGAGAGGGTAGGGATGAGGAGTGATAGGGTGAGGAGGGTAGGGATGAGGAGAGGGTAGGGATGAGGAGGATAGGGTGAGGAGAGGGTAGGGATGAGGAGAGGGTAGGGATGAGGAGAGGGTAGGGATGAGGAGTGATAGGGATGAGGAGAGGGTAGGGATGAGGAGTGATAGGGTGAGGAGAGGGTAGGGATGAGGAGAGGATAGGGATGAGGAGTGATGAGGAGAGGGTAGGGATGAGGAGTGATAGGGTGAGGAGAGGTAGGGATGAGGAGAGGGTAGGGATGAGGAGTGATAGGTGAGGAGAGGGTAGGGATGAGGAGTGATAGGGATGAGGAGAGGGTAGGGATGAGGAGAGGGTAGGGATGAGGAGTGATAGGGTGAGGAGAGGGTAGGGATGAGGAGAGGGTAGGGATGAGGAGGAGAGGGTAGGGATGAGGGAGGAGGAGGTAGGGATGAGGAGGGTAGGGATGAGGAGTGATAGGGTGAGGAGAGGGTAGGGATGAGGAGTGATAGGGTGAGGAGAGGGTAGGGATGAGGAGAGGATAGGGATGAGGAGAGGGTAGGGATGAGGAGTGATAGGGTGAGGAGAGGGTAGGGATGAGGAGAGGGTAGGGATGAGGAGAGTGATAGGGTGAGGAGAGGGTAGGGATGAGGAGGGTAGGGATGAGGAGGATAGGGATGAGGAGAGGGTAGGGATGAGGAGAGGGTAGGGATGAGGAGAGGGTAGGGATGAGGAGAGGGTAGGGATGAGGAGAGGGTAGGGATGAGGAGGATAGGGATGAGGAGAGGGTAGGGATGAGGAGTGATAGGGTGAGGAGAGGGTAGGGATGAGGAGAGGATAGGGATGAGGAGAGGGTAGGGATGAGGAGTGATAGGGATGAGGAGAGGGTAGGGATGAGGAGAGGGTAGGGATGAGGAGTGATAGGGTGAGGAGAGGGTAGGGATGAGGAGGGTAGGGATGAGGAGAGGGTAGGGATGAGGAGAGGGTAGGGATGAGGAGTGATAGGGTGAGGAGAGGGTAGGGATGAGGAGAGGGTAGGGATGAGGAGAGGGTAGGGATGAGGAGTGATAGGGTGAGGAGAGGGTAGGGATGAGGAGAGTGATAGGGATGAGGAGAGGGTAGGGATGAGGAGAGATAGGGATGAGGAGAGGGTAGGGATGAGGAGTGATAGGGATGAGGAGAGGGTAGGGATGAGGAGAGGGTAGGGATGAGGAGAGGATAGGGATGAGGAGAGGGTAGGGATGAGGAGTGATAGGGATGAGGAGAGGGTAGGGATGAGGAGTGATAGGGTGAGGAGAGGGTAGGGATGAGGAGAGGGTAGGGATGAGGAGAGGGTAGGGATGAGGAGTGATAGGGATGAGGAGAGGGTAGGGATGAGGAGTGATAGGGTGAGGAGAGGGTAGGGATGAGGAGAGGATAGGGATGAGGAGAGGGTAGGGATGAGGAGTGATAGGATGAGGAGAGGGTAGGGATGAGGAGAGGGTAGGGATGAGGAGTGATAGGGTGAGGAGAGGGTAGGGATGAGGAGAGGGTAGGGATGAGAGAGGGTAGGGATGAGGAGAGGGTAGGGATGAGGAGGGTAGGGATGAGGAGTGATAGGGATGAGGAGAGGGTAGGGATGAGGAGAGGGTAGGGATGAGGAGATAGGGATGAGGAGAGGGTAGGGATGAGGAGTGATAGGGTGAGGAGAGGGTAGGGATGAGGAGAGGATAGGGATGAGGAGAGGGTAGGGATGAGGAGTGATAGGGATGAGGAGAGGGTAGGGATGAGGAGAGGGTAGGGATGAGGAGTGATAGGGTGAGGAGAGGGTAGGGATGAGGAGAGGGTAGGGATGAGGAGAGGGTAGGGATGAGGAGAGAGGGTAGGGATGAGGAGTGATAGGGTGAGGAGAGGGTAGGGATGAGGAGATAGGGAGGAGAGGGTAGGGATGAGGAGGGTAGGGATGAGGGTAGGGATGAGGAGAGGGTAGGGATGAGGAGTGATAGGGTGAGGAGAGGGTAGGGATGAGGAGAGGGTAGGATGAGGAGAGGGTAGGGATGAGGAGAGGGTAGGGATGAGGAGTGATAGGGTGAGGAGAGGGTAGGGATGAGGAGGATAGGGATGAGGAGAGGGTAGGGATGAGGAGAGGGTAGGGATGAGGAGTAGGGATGAGGAGAGGGTAGGGATGAGGAGGATAGGGATGAGGAGAGGGTAGGGATGAGGAGGAGAGGGTAGGGATGAGGAGTGATAGGGTGAGGAGAGGGTAGGGATGAGGAGGGTAGGGATGAGGAGAGGGTAGGGATGAGGAGAGGGTAGGGATGAGGAGTGATAGGGTGAGGAGAGGGTAGGGATGAGGAGTGATAGGGTGAGGAGAGGAGGGTAGGGATGAGGAGAGGGTAGGGATGAGGAGGGTAGGGATGAGGAGAGGGTAGGGATGAGGAGAGGGTAGGGATGAGGAGTGATAGGGTGAGGAGAGGGTAGGGATGAGGGATAGGGTGAGGAGAGGGTAGGGATGAGGAGAGAGGGTAGGGATGAGGAGTGATAGGGTGAGGAGAGGGTAGGGATGAGGAGAGGGTAGGGATGAGGAGAGGGATAGGGATGAGGAGAGGGTAGGGATGAGGAGTGATAGGGTGAGGAGAGGGTAGGGATGAGGAGAGGGTAGGGATGAGGAGTGGTAGGGATGAGGAGAGGGTAGGGATGAGGAGTGATAGGGATGAGGAGAGGGTAGGGATGAGGAGAGTAGGGATGAGGAGAGGGTAGGGATGAGGAGTGATAGGGTGAGGAGAGGGTAGGGATGAGGAGAGGGTAGGGATGAGGAGAGGGTAGGGATGAGGAGTGATAGGGTGAGGAGAGGGTAGGGATGAGGAGTGATAGGGTGAGGAGAGGGTAGGGATGAGGAGAGGGTAGGGATGAGGAGAGGGTAGGGATGAGGAGTGATAGGGTGAGGAGAGGGTAGGGATGAGGATGAGGAGAGGGTAGGGATGAGGAGTGATAGGGTGAGGAGAGGGTAGGGATGAGGAGAGGGTAGGGATGAGGAGAGGGATAGGGATGAGGAGTGATAGGGATGAGGAGAGGGTAGGGATGAGGAGTGATAGGGTGAGGAGAGGGTAGGGATGAGGAGTGGGTAGGGATGAGGAGTGATAGGGATGAGGAGAGGGTAGGGATGAGGAGTGATAGGGTGAGGAGAGGGTAGGGATGAGGAGAGGGTGAGAGAGGGTAGGGATGAGGAGAGGGTAGGGATGAGGAGTGATAGGGTGAGGAGAGGGTAGGGATGAGGAGAGGGTAGGGATGAGGAGTGATAGGGTGAGGAGAGGGTAGGGATGAGGAGAGGGTAGGGATGAGGAGAGGGTAGGGATGAGGAGTGATAGGGTGAGGAGAGGGTAGGGATGAGGAGAGGTAGGGATGAGGAGAGGGTAGGGATGAGGAGAGGGTAGGGATGAGGAGAGGGTAGGGATGAGGAGTGATAGGGATGAGGAGAGGGTAGGGATGAGGAGTGATAGGGTGAGGAGAGGGTAGGGATGAGGAGAGGGTAGGGATGAGGAGTGATAGGGTGAGGAGAGGGTAGGGATGAGGAGATAGGGATGAGGAGTGATAGGGATGAGGAGAGGGTAGGGATGAGGAGAGGGTAGGGATGAGGAGTGAGGGGTGAGGAGAGGGTAGGGATGAGGAGTGATAGGGTGAGGAGAGGGTAGGGATGAGGAGAGGATAGGGATGAGGAGAGGGTAGGGATGAGGAGTGATAGGGTGAGGAGAGGGTAGGGATGAGGAGAGATAGGGATGAGGAGGAGTAGGGATGAGGAGAGGGTAGGGATGAGGAGAGGGTAGGGATGAGGAGAGGGTAGGGATGAGGAGTGATAGGGATGAGGAGAGGGTAGGGATGAGGAGGGTAGGGATGAGGAGTGATAGGGTGAGGAGAGGGTAGGGATGAGGAGAGGGTAGGGATGAGAGAGGGAGAGGGTAGGGATGAGGGAGTGATAGGGTGAGGAGAGGGTAGGGATGAGGAGTGATAGGGATGAGGAGAGGGTAGGGATGAGGAGAGGGTAGGGATGAGGAGGAGTAGGGATGAGGAGTGATAGGGATGAGGGAGGGTAGGGATGAGGAGTGATAGGGTGAGGAGAGGAGTAGGGATGAGGAGAGGATAGGGATGAGGAGAGGGTAGGGATGAGGAGTGATAGGGTGAGGAGAGGGTAGGGATGAGGAGAGGGTAGGGATGAGGAGGGTGAGGGAGGGAGGGGTAGGGATGAGGAGGGTAGGGATGAGGAGAGAGGTAGGGATGGAGGGAGAGGGTAGGGATGAGGGAGTGATAGGGATGAGGAGAGGGTAGGGATGAGGGAGTGGGTAGGGATGAGGAGAGGGTAGGGATGAGGAGGAGTGAGGAGAGGGTAGGGATGAGGGAGAGGGTGAGGGAGAGGGTAGGGATGATTAGAGGTAGGGATGAGGAGTGATAGGGATGAGGAGAGGGTAGGGATGAGAGGTGATAGGGTGAGGGAGTAGGGATGAGGTGATAGGGATGTGAGGAGAGGGTAGGGATGAGGAGAGGGTAGGGATGAGGAGGGATAGGGATGAGGAGAGGTAGGGATGAGGAGGGATAGGATGAGGAGAGGGTAGGGATGAGGAGTGATAGGGATGAGGAGAGGGTAGGGATGAGGAGTGATAGGGTGAGGAGAGGAGGGTAGGGATGAGGAGAGGGTAGGGATGAGGGAGGATAGGGATGAGGAGAGGGTAGGGATGAGGAGAGGGTAGGGATGAGGAGAGAGGGTAGGGATGAGGAGAGGGTAGGGATGAGGAGGAGTAGGGATGAGGGTGATGAGGAGGAGTAGGGATGAGGAGTGAGGGTAGGGATGAGGAGAGGGTAGGGATGAGGATGAGGGTAGGGATGAGGAGAGGGTAGGGATGAGGAGAGGGTAGGGATGAGGAGAGGGTAGGGATGAGGGAGGGATGAGAGGGTAGGGATGAGGAGTGATAGGGATGAGGAGAGGGTAGGGATGAGAGGAGAGAGGGTGAGGAGAGGGTAGTGAGGATGAGAGGGGTAGGGATGAGGGTAGGGATGAGAGGGTAGGGATGAGGAGTGATAGGGTGAGGAGAGGGTAGGGATGAGGAGAGGGTAGGGATGAGGAGTGATATGGGTGAGGAGAGGGTAGGGATGAGGAGAGATAGGGATGAGAGGAGAGGGTAGGGATGAGGAGTGATAGGGTGAGGAGAGGGTAGGGATGAGGAGGTGATAGGGTGAGAGAGGAGTGGGAGGAGAGGATGGATGAGGAGAGGGTAGGGATGAGGGAGAGAGAGGTAGGGATGAGGAGTGATGAGGGATAGGGATGAGGAGAGGGTAGGGATGAGGAGTGATAGGGTGAGGAGAGGGTAGGGATGAGGAGAGTAGGGATGGGGAGAGAGGGTAGGGATGGGGAGAGGAGGGTAGGGATGAGGAGAGGGTAGGGATGAGGAGAGGGTAGGGATGAGGAGTGATAGGGTGAGGAGAGGGTAGGGATGAGAGGAGGTAGGGATGAGGAGAGGGTAGGGATGAGGAGAGGGTAGGGATGAGGAGGGTAGGGATGAGGAGAGGGTAGGGATGAGGGAGGAGGGATGAGGATGAGGGTGATGGGGTGAGGAGAGGGTAGGGATGAGGAGTGATAGGGTGAGGAGAGGGTAGGGATGAGGAGAGGATAGGGATGAGGGAGAGGGTAGGGATGAGGAGTGATAGGGTGAGGAGAGGGTAGGGATGAGGAGGGGTAGGGATGAGGAGAGGGATGGAGAGGGTAGGGATGAGGAGTGAGAGGGTAGGGATGAGGAGAGGGTAGGGATGAGGAGAGGAGTAGGGATGAGGAGAGGGTAGGGATGAGGAGTGATAGGGTGAGGAGAGGGTAGGGATGAGGAGAGGGTAGGGATGAGGAGAGGGTAGGGATGAGGAGAGGGTAGGGATGAGGAGTGATAGGGATGAGGAGGGTAGGGATGAGGAGAGGGTAGGGATGAGGAGAGGGTAGGGATGAGGAGTGATAGGGTGAGGAGAGGGGTAGGGATGAGGAGAGATAGGGATGAGGAGAGGGTAGGGATGAGGAGGGTAGGGATGAGGAGAGGGTAGGGATGAGGAGAGAGGGTAGGGATGAGGAGTGATAGGGTGAGGAGAGGTAGGGATGAGGAGGAGGGTAGGGATGGAGGAGAGGGTAGGGATGAGGGAGGAGGGTAGGGATGAGAGAGGGTAGGGATGAGGAGAGGGTAGGGATGAGGAGAGGGTAGGGATGAGGAGAGGGTAGGGATGAGAGGGTAGGGATGAGGAGAGGGTAGGGATGAGGAGAGGGTAGGGATGAGGGATAGGGATGAGGAGAGGGTAGGGATGAGGAGTGATAGGGATGAGGAGAGGGTAGGGATGAGGAGGAGGTAGGGATGAGGTGATAGGGTGAGGAGAGGGTAGGGATGAGGAGTGATAGGGTGAGGAGAGGGTAGGGATGAGGAGTGGGTAGGGATGAGGGATAGGGTGAGGGAGAGAGGTAGGGATGAGGAGTGATAGGGTGAGGAGAGGGTAGGGATGAGGAGAGGGTAGGGATGAGGAGAGGGTAGGGATGAGGAGTGATAGAGGGTGAGGAGAGGGTAGGGATGAGGAGTGGGTAGGGATGGGGAGGAGGGTAGGGATGAGGAGAGGGTAGGGATGAGGAGAGGTAGGGATGAGGAGTGATAGGGTGAGGAGAGGGTAGGGATGAGGAGAGGATAGGGATGAGGAGAGGGTAGGGATGAGGGAGAGGGTAGGGATGAGGGAGGGTAGGGTGAGGAGGGAGTAGGGATGAGGAGGGTAGGGATGGGGGAGAGGGTAGGGATGAGGGGGAGAGATAGGGATGAGGAGAGGGTGGGATGAGAGAGGGTAGGGATGAGGAGTGATAGGGTGAGGAGAGGGTAGGGATGAGGAGAGGTAGGGATGAGGAGAGGGTGGGGATGAGGAGTGATAGGGATGAGGAGAGGGTAGGGATGAGGAGGGTAGGGATGAGGAGAGGGTAGGGATGAGGAGAGGGTAGGGATGAGGAGTGATAGGGTGAGGAGAGGGTAGGGATGAGGAGGAGGTAGGGATGAGGAGGGTAGGGATGAGGAGAGTAGGGATGAGAGGAGAGGGATGAGGAGTGATAGGGGAGGAGAGGGTAGGGATGAGGAGTGATAGGGATGAGGAGAGAGGGTAGGGATGAGGGTAGGGATAGGATGGGGAGAGGGTAGGGATGGGGAGAGGGGTAGGGAGGGTGGGATGAGGAGTGATAGGGATGAGGGAGGAGGGTAGGGATGAGGGTGATGGGTGAGGAGAGGGTAGGGATGAGAGTGATAGGGTGAGGAGAGGGTAGGGATGAGGAGAGGGTAGGGATGAGGAGTGATAGGGTGAGGAGAGGGTAGGGATGAGGAGAGGGTAGGGATGAGGAGAGGGTAGGGATGAGGAGTGATAGGGTGAGGAGAGGGTAGGGATGAGGAGGAGAGGATGAGGGGATAGGGAGAGGGGTAGGGATGAGGAGAGGGTAGGGATGGAGTGATAGGGATGAGGAGAGGGTAGGGATGAGGAGGTGGGATAGGGATGAGTGAGGAGAGGGTAGGGATGAGGAGAGGTAGGGATGAGGAGAGGTAGGGATGAGGAGAGGGTAGGGATGAGGGAGGTGATAGGGATGAGGAGAGGGTAGGGATGAGGGATAGGGAGGAGAGAGGTAGGGATGAGGTAGGGATGAGGAGTGATAGGGTGAGAGAGGGGTAGGGATGAGAGAGGGTAGGGATGAGAGTGATAGGATGAGGAGAGGTAGGGATGAGGAGGTAGGGATGAGGAGGGAGGGTAGGGATGAGGAGAGGTAGGGATGAGGAGGAGGGTAGGGATGAGGAGTGATAGATTGAGGAGAGGGTAGGGATGAGGAGAGGGTAGGGATGAGGAGTGATAGGGATGAGGAGAGTGATAGGGATGAGGAGAGGGTAGGGATGAGGAGTGATAGGGTGAGGAGAGGTAGGGATGAGGAGAGGGTAGGGATGAGGAGTGATAGGGTGAGGGAGAGGGTAGGGATGAGGAGAGGGATGAGGAGAGGAGTGGGATGAGGAGAGGGTAGGGATGAGAGGTGATAGGGTGAGGAGAGAGGTAGGGATGAGGAGTGGGTAGGGATGAGGAGAGGGTAGGGATGAGGGAGTAGGGTGAGAGAGGGTAGGGATGAGAGAGTAGGGATGAGGGTGAGGAGAGGGTAGGGATGAGGAGAGGGTAGGGATGAGGAGGATAGGGATGAGGAGAGGGTAGGGATGAGGAGTGATAGGGTGAGGAGAGGGTAGGGATGAGGAGTGGGTAGGGATGAGGAGTGATAGGGATGAGGAGAGGGTAGGGATGAGGAGTGATAGGGTGAGGAGAGGAGTAGGGATGAGGAGAGGGTAGGGATGAGGAGAGGGTAGGGATGAGGAGAGGGTAGGGATGAGGAGTGATAGGGTGAGGAGAGGGGTAGGGATGAGGAGAGGTGGGATGAGGAGATGAGGAGAGGGTAGGGATGAGGAGGGATGGAGGGATGAGGAGAGGGTAGGGATGAGGAGTGATAGGGTGAGGAGAGGGTAGGGATGAGAGAGAGAGGGTAGGGATGAGGAGAGGGTAGGGATGAGGAGAGGGTAGGGATGAGGAGTGATAGGGTGAGGAGAGGGTAGGGATGAGGAGTGATAGGGTGGGATGAGGAGAGGGTAGGGATGAGGAGTGAGTAGGGATGGAGTAGGGATGAGGAGTGATAGGGTGAGGAGAGGGTAGGGATGAGGAGTGATAGGGATGAGGAGAGGGATGGGAGAGGTAGGGATGAGGAGAGGTAGGGATGAGGAGAGGGTAGGGATGAGGTGATAGGGTGAGGAGAGGGTAGGGATGAGGAGAGGGTAGGGATGAGGAGTGATAGGGTGAGGAGAGGGTAGGGATGAGGATGTAGAGGATAGGGATGAGGAGAGGTAGGGATGAGGAGTGGGATAGGGATGAGGAGAGGATTAGGGATGAGGGTAGGGATGGGGAGAGGGTAGGGATGAGGAGTGATAGGGTGAGGAGAGGGTAGGGATGAGGAGTGATAGGGATGAGGGAGAGGGTAGGGATGAGGAGAGAGAGGGGATGAGGAGGATAGGGATGAGGAGAGGGTAGGGATGAGGAGTGATAGGGTGAGGAGAGGGTAGGGATGAGGAGTGATAGGGGTGAGGAGAGGGTAGGGATGAGGGAGAGGGTAGGGATGGGAGAGGGTAGGGATGAGGAGAGGGTAGGGATGAGGAGAGGGTAGGGATGAGAGTGGGTAGGGATGAGGAGGTAGGGATGAGTGAGAGGGTAGGGATGAGGAGTGATAGGGTGAGGGAGAGGGTAGGGATGAGGAGAGGAGTAGGGATGAGGAGTGATAGGGTAGGGATGAGGAGTGTAGGGATGAGGAGATAGGGATGAGGAGAGGGTAGGGATGAGGAGTGATAGGGTGAGGAGAGGGTGGGATGAGGGAGGGTGATAGGGTGAGGAGAGGGTAGGGATGAGGAGTGATAGGGTGAGGAGAGGGTAGGGATGAGGGAGAGGGATGGGATGAGGGGGTGGGATGAGAGGGGGATGAGGAGAGTAGGGATGAGGAGTGATAGGGTGAGGAGAGGGTAGGGATGAGGGAGGAGAGGGTAGGGATGAGGGTGATGGGTGAGGAGAGGGTAGGGATGAGGAGGATAGGGATGAGGAGAGGGTAGGGATGAGAGGAGTGATAGGGTGAGAGGGTAGGGATGAGGAGCAGTGAGGATGAGGAGGGTAGGGATGAGGAGAGAGGAGTAGGGATAGGAGGAGGGATAGGGATGAGGAGAGGGGTAGGGATGAGGAGTGATAGGGATGAGGAGAGGTAGGGATAGGGAGAGGGTAGGGATGAGGAGAGGGTAGGGATGAGGGAGGATAGGGATAGGGAGAGGGTAGGGATGAGGGAGAGGGGGTAGGGATGAGGAGTGATAGGGTGAGGAGAGGGTAGGGATGAGGAGTGATAGGGATGAGGAGGGTAGGGATGAGGGTGAGGGGAGAGGAGTAGGGATGAGGAGAGGGTAGGGATGAGGAGTGATA
>JAGFMH010000017.1:264571-417784 GCA_030435695.1 Brachymystax lenok tsinlingensis | reverse complement strand
CAGTCGGTGTGGGTAGAGTCCAGTCAGTGTGTGGGTAGAGTCCAGTCGGTGTGTGGGTAGAGTCCAGTCAGTGTGTGGGTAGAGTCCAGTGAGTGTGTGGGTAGAGTCCAGTCAGTGTGTGGGTAGAGTCCAGTCAGTGTGTGGGTAGAGTCCAGTCAGTGTGTGTGGTTAGAGTCCAGTCTTGGTGTGTGGGTAGAGTCCAGTCAGTGTGTGGTTGAGTCCAGTCTTGAGTGGGTAGGTCCAGTGAGTGTGGGTAGAGTCCAGTCAGTGTGTGGGTAGAGTCCAGTCAGTGTGTGGGTAGAGTCCAGTCAGTGTGTGGGTAGAGTCCAGTCAGTGTGTGGGTAGAGTCCAGTCAGTGTGTGGGTAGAGTCCAGTCAGTGTGTGGGTAGAGTCCAGTCAGTCCAGTCAGTGTGGGTCGAGTCCAGTCGGTGTGTGGGTAGAGTCCAGTCAGTGTGTGGGTAGGTCCAGTGAGTGTGTGGGTAGAGTCCAGTCAGTGTGTGGGTAGAGTCCAGTCAGTGTGTGGGTAGAGTCCAGTCGGTGTGTGGGTAGAGTCCAGTCAGAGTGTGTGGGTAGAGTCCAGTGAGTGTGTGGGTAGAGTCCAGTCAGTGTGTGGGTAGAGTCCAGTGAGTGTGTGGGTAGAGTCCAGTCAGTGTGTGGGTAGAGTCCAGTCAGTGTGTGGGTAGAGTCCAGTCAGTGTGTGGGTAGAGTCCAGTCAGTGTGTGGGTAGAGTCCAGTCAGTGTGTGGGTAGAGTCCAGTCAGTGTGTGGTTAGAGTACAGTCAGAGGTGGGTAGAGTCCAGTGAGTGTGTGGGTAGAGTCCAGTGAGTGTGTGGGTCGAGTCCAGTCAGAGTGTGGGTCGAGTCCAGTCAGTGTGTGGGTAGAGTCCCAGTGAGTGTGTAGGTAGTGTCCAGTGGTGTGTGGGTAGAGTCCAGTCAGTGTGTGGTTAGAGTCCAGTCTTGGTGTGGGTAGAGTCCAGTCAGTGTGTGGTTAGAGTACAGTCAGAGTGTGGGTAGAGTCCAGTGAGTGTGTGGGTAGAGTCCAGTGAGTGTGTGGGTAGAGTCCAGTGAGTGTGTGGGTAGAGTCCAGTCAGTGTGTGGGTAGAGTCCAGTCAGTGTGTGGGTAGAGTCCAGTCAGTGTGTGCGTAGAGTCCAGTCAGTGTGTGGGTAGAGTCCAGTCAGTGTGTGGGTAGAGTCCAGTGAGTGTGTGGGTATAGTCTAGTGAGGGGTTAGGTAGAGTCCAGTCAGTCAGTCCAGTCAGTGTGGGTGGAGTCCAGTGAGTGTTTGGGTAGAGTCCAGTCAGTGTATGGGTAGATTCCAGTCAGTGTGTGGGTAGAGTCCAGTCAGTGTGTGGGTAGAGTCCAGTGAGTGTGGGTAGAGTCCAGTGAGTGTGTGGGTAGAGTCCAGTCAGTGTGTGAGTAGAGTCCAGTCATGTGTGGGTAGAGTCCAGTGAGTGTGTAGGTAGAGTCCAGTGAGTGTGTGGGTAGAGTCCAGTCAGTGTGTGGTTAGAGTCCAGTCTTGGTGTGGGTAGAGTCCAGTCAGTGTGTGGTTAGAGTACAGTCAGAGTGTGGGTAGAGTCCAGTGAGTGTGTGGGTAGAGTCCAGTGAGTGTGTGGGTAGAGTCTAGTCAGTGTGTGGGTAGAGTCCAGTCAGTGTGTGGGTAGAGTCCAGTCAGTGTGTGGGTAGAGTCCAGTCAGTGTGTGAGTAAAGTCCAGTCATTGTGTGGGTAGAGTCCAGTCAGTGTGTGGGTCAAGTCCAGTCAGAGTGTGGGTCGAGTCCAGTCAGTGTGTGGGTAGAGTCCAGTGAGTGTGTAGGTAGTGTCCAGTGAGTGTGTGGGTAGAGTCCAGTCAGTGTGTGGGTAGAGTCCAGTCTTGGTGTGGGTAGAGTCCAGTCAGTGTGTGGTTAGAGTACAGTCAGAGTGTGGGTAGAGTCCAGTGAGTGTGTGGGTAGAGTCCAGTGAGTGTGTGGGTAGAGTCCAGTGAGTGTGTGGGTAGAGTCCAGTCAGTGTGTGGGTAGAGTCCAGTCAGTGTGTGGGTAGAGTCCAGTCAGTGTGTGCGTGGGAGTCCAGTCAGTGTGTGGGTAGAGTCCAGTCAGTGTGTGGGTAGAGTCCAGTGAGTGTGTGGGTATAGTCTAGTGAGGGGTTAGGTAGAGTCCAGTCAGTCAGTCCAGTCAGTGTGGGTGGAGTCCAGTGAGTGTTTGGGTAGAGTCCAGTCAGTGTATGGGTAGATTCCAGTCAGTGTGTGGGTAGAGTCCAGTCAGTGTGTGGGTAGAGTCCAGTGAGTGTGGGTAGAGTCCAGTGAGTGTGTGGGTAGAGTCCAGTCAGCGTGTGTGAGTAGAGTCCAGTCAGTGTGTGGGTAGAGTCCAGTGAGTGTGTAGGTAGAGTCCAGTGAGTGTGTGGGTAGAGTCCAGTCAGTGTGTGGTTAGGAGTCCAGTCTTGGTGTGGGTAGAGTCCAGTCAGTGTGTGGTTAGAGTACAGTCAGAGTGTGGGTAGAGTCCAGTGAGTGTGTGGGTAGAGTCCAGTGAGTGTGTGGGTAGAGTCTAGTCAGTGTGTGGGTAGAGTCCAGTCAGTGTGTGGGTAGAGTCCAGTCAGTGTGTGCGTGGGAGTCCAGTCAGTGTGTGGGTATAGTCTAGTGAGTGGTTAGGTAGAGTCCAGTCAGTGTGTCCAGTCAGTGTGGGTGGAGTCCAGTGTGTGTGTGGGTAGAGTCCAGTCAGTGTGTGGGTAGATTCCAGTCAGTGTGTGGGTAGAGTCCAGTGAGTGTGTGCGTAGAGTCCAGTCAGTGTGTGGGTAGAGTCCAGTCAGTGTGTGGGTAGAGTCCAGTGAGTGTGTGGGTATAGTCTAGTGAGTGGTTAGGTAGAGTCCAGTCAGTGTGTGGGTAGAGTCCAGTGAGTGTGTGGGTATAGTCTAGTGAGTGGTTAGGTAGAGTCCAGTCAGTGTGTCCAGTCAGTTTGGGTGGAGTCCAGTGAGTGTGTGGGTAGAGTCCAGTCAGTGTGTGGGTAGAGTCCAGTCAGTGTGTGCGTAGAGTCCAGTCAGTGTGTGGGTAGAGTCCAGTCAGTGTGTGGGTAGAGTCCAGTCAGTGTGTGGTTAGAGTACAGTCAGAGTGTGGGTAGAGTCCAGTGAGTGTGTGGGTAGAGTCCAGTGAGTGTGTGGGTCGAGTCCAGTCAGAGTGTGGGTCGAGTCCAGTCAGTGTGTGGGTAGAGTCCAGTGAGTGTGTAGGTAGTGTCCAGTGAGTGTGTGGGTAGAGTCCAGTCAGTGTGTGGTTAGAGTCCAGTCTTGGTGTGGGTAGAGTCCAGTCAGTGTGTGGTTAGAGTACAGTCAGAGTGTGGGTAGAGTCCAGTGAGTGTGTGGGTAGAGTCCAGTGAGTGTGTGGGTAGAGTCCAGTGAGTGTGTGGGTAGAGTCCAGTCAGTGTGTGGGTAGAGTCCAGTCAGTGTGTGGGTAGAGTCCAGTCAGTGTGTGCGTAGAGTCCAGTCAGTGTGTGGGTAGAGTCCAGTCAGTGTGTGGGTAGAGTCCAGTGAGTGTGTGGGTATAGTCTAGTGAGGGGTTAGGTAGAGTCCAGTCAGTCAGTCCAGTCAGTGTGGGTGGAGTCCAGTGAGTGTTTGGGTAGAGTCCAGTCAGTGTGTGGGTAGATTCCAGTCAGTGTGTGGGTAGAGTCCAGTCAGTGTGTGGGTAGAGTCCAGTGAGTGTGGGTAGAGTCCAGTGAGTGTGTGGGTAGAGTCCAGTCAGTGTGTGAGTAGAGTCCAGTCAGTGTGTGGGTAGAGTCCAGTGAGTGTGTAGGTAGAGTCCAGTGAGTGTGTGGGTAGAGTCCAGTCAGTGTGTGGTTAGAGTCCAGTCTTGGTGTGGGTAGAGTCCAGTCAGTGTGTGGTTAGAGTACAGTCAGAGTGTGGGTAGAGTCCAGTGAGTGTGTGGGTAGAGTCCAGTGAGTGTGTGGGTAGAGTCTAGTCAGTGTGTGGGTAGAGTCCAGTCAGTGTGTGGGTAGAGTCCAGTCAGTGTGTGGGTAGAGTCCAGTCAGTGTGTGAGTAAAGTCCAGTCATTGTGTGGGTAGAGTCCAGTCAGTGTGTGGGTCAAGTCCAGTCAGAGTGTGGGTCGAGTCCAGTCAGTGTGTGGGTAGAGTCCAGTGAGTGTGTAGGTAGTGTCCAGTGAGTGTGTGGGTAGAGTCCAGTCAGTGTGTGGGTAGAGTCCAGTCTTGGTGTGGGTAGAGTCCAGTCAGTGTGTGGTTAGAGTACAGTCAGAGTGTGGGTAGAGTCCAGTGAGTGTGTGGGTAGAGTCCAGTGAGTGTGTGGGTAGAGTCCAGTGAGTGTGTGGGTAGAGTCCAGTCAGTGTGTGGGTAGAGTCCAGTCAGTGTGTGGGTAGAGTCCAGTCAGTGTGTGCGTAGAGTCCAGTCAGTGTGTGGGTAGAGTCCAGTCAGTGTGTGGGTAGAGTCCAGTGAGTGTGTGGGTATAGCTCTAGTGAGGGGTTAGGTAGAGTCCAGTCAGTCAGTCCAGTCAGTGTGGGTGGAGTCCAGTGAGTGTTTGGGTAGAGTCCAGTCAGTGTATGGGTAGATTCCAGTCAGTGTGTGGGTAGAGTCCAGTCAGTGTGTGGGTAGAGTCCAGTGAGTGTGGGTAGAGTCCAGTGAGTGTGTGGGTAGAGTCCAGTCAGCGTGTGAGTAGAGTCCAGTCAGTGTGTGGGTAGAGTCCAGTGAGTGTGTAGGTAGAGTCCAGTGAGTGTGTGGGTAGAGTCCAGTCAGTGTGTGGTTAGAGTCCAGTCTTGGTGTGGGTAGAGTCCAGTCAGTGTGTGGTTAGAGTACAGTCAGAGTGTGGGTAGAGTCCAGTGAGTGTGTGGGTAGAGTCCAGTGAGTGTGTGGGTAGAGTCTAGTCAGTGTGTGGGTAGAGTCCAGTCAGTGTGTGGGTAGAGTCCAGTCAGTGTGTGCGTAGAGTCCAGTCAGTGTGTGGGTAGAGTCTAGTGAGTGGTTAGGTAGAGTCCAGTCAGTGTGTCCAGTCAGTGTGGGTGGAGTCCAGTGTGTGTGTGGGTAGAGTCCAGTCAGTGTGTGGGTAGATTCCAGTCAGTGTGTGGGTAGAGTCCAGTGAGTGTGTGCGTAGAGTCCAGTCAGTGTGTGGGTAGAGTCCAGTCAGTGTGTGGGTAGAGTCCAGTGAGTGTGTGGGTATAGTCTAGTGAGTGGTTAGGTAGAGTCCAGTCAGTGTGTGGGTAGAGTCCAGTGAGTGTGTGGGTATAGTCTAGTGAGTGGTTAGGTAGAGTCCAGTCAGTGTGTCCAGTCAGTTTGGGTGGAGTCCAGTGAGTGTGTGGGTAGAGTCCAGTCAGTGTATGGGTAGATTCCAGTCAGTGTGTGGGTAGAGTCCAGTCAGTGTGTGGGTAGAGTCCAGTGAGTGTGGGTAGAGTCCAGTGAGTGTGTGGGTAGAGTCCAGTCAGTGTGTGAGTAGAGTCCAGTCAGTGTGTGGGTAGAGTCCAGTGAGTGTGTAGGTAGAGTCCAGTGAGTGTGTGGGTAGAGTCCAGTCAGTGTGTGAGTAAAGTCCAGTCATTGTGTGGGTAGAGTCCAGTCAGTGTGTGGGTCGAGTCCAGTCAGAGTGTGGGTCGAGTCCAGTCAGTGTGTGGGTAGAGTCCAGTGAGTGTGTAGGTAGTGTCCAGTGAGTGTGTGGGTAGAGTCCAGTCAGTGTTTGGTTAGAGTCCAGTCTTGGTGTGGTTAGAGTCCAGTCAGTGTGTGGTTAGAGTACAGTCAGAGTGTGGGTAGAGTCCAGTGAGTGTGTGGGTAGAGTCCAGTGAGTGTGTGGGTAGAGTCCAGTCAGTGTGTGCGTAGAGTCCAGTCAGTGTGTGGGTAGAGTCCAGTCAGTGTGTGGGTAGAGTCCAGTGAGTGTGTGGGTATAGTCTAGTGAGTGGTTAGGTAGAGTCCAGTCAGTGTGTGGGTAGAGTCCAGTGAGTGTGTGGGTATAGTCTAGTGAGTGGTTAGGTAGAGTCCAGTCAGTGTGTCCAGTCTGTAATTGGAGTCCAGTCAGTGTGTGGGTAGAGTCCAGTCAGTGTGTGGGTCGAGTCCAGTCAGTGTGTTGGTAGTGTCCAGTCAGTGTGTGAGTAGAGTCCAGTCATTGTGTGGGTAGAGTCCAGTGAGTGTGTAGATAGAGTCCAGTGAGTGTGTAGGTAGAGTCCAGTGAGTGTGTGGGTAGAGTCCAGTCAGTGTGTGAGTAGAGTCCAGTCAGTGTGTGGGTAGAGTCCAGTGAGTGTGTGGGTAGAGTCCAGTCAGTGTGTGGGTAGAGTCCAGTGAGTGTGTGGGTATAGTCTAGTGAGTGGTTAGGTAGAGTCCAGTCAGTGTGTGGGTAGAGTCCAGTGAGTGTGTGGGTATAGTCTAGTGAGTGGTTAGGTAGAGTCCAGTCAGTGTGTGGGTAGAGTCCAGTGAGTGTGTGGGTATAGTCTAGTGAGTGGTTAGGTAGAGTCCAGTCAGTGTGTCCAGTCAGTGTGGGTGGAGTCCAGTGAGTGTGTGGGTAGAGTCCAGTCAGTGTGTGGGTAGATTCCAGTCAGTGTGTGGGTAGAGTCCAGTGAGTGTGTGGGTAGAGTCCAGTCAGTGTATGGGTAGATTCCAGTCAGTGTGTGGGTAGAGTCCAGTCAGTGTGTGGGTAGAGTCCAGTGAGTGTGGGTAGAGTCCAGTGAGTGTGTGGGTAGAGTCCAGTCAGTGTGTGAGTAGAGTCCAGTCAGTGTGTGGGTAGAGTCCAGTGAGTGTGTAGGTAGAGTCCAGTGAGTGTGTGGGTAGAGTCCAGTCAGTGTGTGAGTAAAGTCCAGTCATTGTGTGGGTAGAGTCCAGTCAGTGTGTGGGTCGAGTCCAGTCAGAGTGTGGGTCGAGTCCAGTCAGTGTGTGGGTAGAGTCCAGTGAGTGTGTAGGTAGTGTCCAGTGAGTGTGTGGGTAGAGTCCAGTCAGTGTTTGGTTAGAGTCCAGTCTTGGTGTGGGTAGAGTCCAGTCAGTGTGTGGTTAGAGTACAGTCAGAGTGTGGGTAGAGTCCAGTGAGTGTGTGGGTAGAGTCCAGTGAGTGTGTGGGTAGAGTCCAGTCAGTGTGTGCGTAGAGTCCAGTCAGTGTGTGGGTAGAGTCCAGTCAGTGTGTGGGTAGAGTCCAGTGAGTGTGTGGGTATAGTCTAGTGAGTGGTTAGGTAGAGTCCAGTCAGTGTGTCCAGTCTGTAATTGGAGTCCAGTCAGTGTGTGGGTAGAGTCCAGTCAGTGTGTGAGTAGAGTCCAGTCATTGTGTGGGTAGAGTCCAGTGAGTGTGTAGATAGAGTCCAGTGAGTGTGTAGGTAGAGTCCAGTGAGTGTGTGGGTAGAGTCCAGTCAGTGTGTGGGTAGAGTCCAGTCAGTGTGTGGGTAGAGTCCAGTGAGTGTGTGGGTAGAGTCCAGTCAGTGTGTGAGTAGAGTCCAGTCAGTGTGTGGGTAGAGTCCAGTGAGTGTGTAGGTAGAGTCCAGTGAGTGTATAGGTAGAGTCCAGTCAGTGTGTGGGTAGAGTCCAGTCAGTGTGTCGGTAGAGTCCAGTGAGTGTGTGGGTAACCCAAATGCTGTCTGTATGAACATTTGTTTTAACCACGTTGATTGTGTGTCTGTGTGTATGATGATGATGAAAGGTAGTAATTTTACGCGTGGTCAGATGACGCGGAGCGGCTTTAGCCTGGAGTGAAGCAGGAAGTCCTTAATAACGGTTCAATGACTTTAGCTCCAGGCAAGGCCCCCCACATACACCTCTATAACATAGAAATTACATCCCTCTACCAATTCTGCTTCTTCCAGACAGAGAAAATACATTTGTAACCATGGGCTTAGCTTAGACACACACATGCATGTACACCAAAAAAAACTACACAGTTTAAACAGGGTCAGTGCGCTATCTTAGCATATAACGCTGCTTCCCTGAACTTGAACCAGGATTCTCTACCTCGCCAACACACATGACCTCTCGCTTGACAATGCACAAACCGACTGAGCTATACTAAAGGTACCAATTGGATGGCTCCATCTGTGACATTTCAAGCTGGCTGTGGAGTGAACTTACATTTTGTTCTAAACTGTTACGCTAGCACATAGACAGAACCAAAGTACACTTGGTGATTGCATCAGACAACATGGCTGTGTGTGAAGGTTCCACCTCAATGTGGCTGTGTGTTTGTGTAACTTGATCTAATAGTTTCACTTCGGGATTTTATGTAATTGGAAGAACATCGATTTTTGACAAATTAATTCGTGGTTCCAGGGTTAAAACAGAAACAACTCAAAGGGTTACATTTAGTTTGTCATTCCAAGTGGTTAAGGTTGGGGCTATGGTTGGGGAAAGCATGGTGCAGTGGTCTAAGTGTGCTCTGGCTCTGTGAGTTTGAGTCCAGTGCTGTGCCTTCATTTTTTAAAACTTTTTGGTGAGCGTTGAGGACGGCATACATCGACATCCTCAGGACCTTTGCGAACATCTGAAATCGTCACCAGTCTGACTCAGGAATCAGACAGCTCTGGATCTAGAAGGCTTAAGGTGTGTGTATCTGTAGACGTACGGTATATTAGAGTGAAATGTTAAGAGTATCCAGATTTTCACACTTCTACAGTTATTACCAACTAACCAAACCTCATTACACACACACTGTGTGAGTGAAAAGGCTACTGGGTTAGAGGATAATTGCCAAACCGTTGGGACCTGAGCTCTGGCCAGCCTGTCAAAGCAGGCGTGACAAAATCTCTCCAATCAACGAGAGAGGGAGAGAGAGAGTTTAAAAACGTATAGTTTATATCATCCCTTTCTAACCCTAACCCAACGAGAGAAAGAGGGTTTAACATTTTATAGTTTAAATCATCCCTTTCTCATATTTAACCCTAACCCTAATCCTAACCCAATATGAGAGAGTTTAACATCCTATAGTTAATATCATCCCTTTTCTAACCCTAATCCAACAACAGAGAGAGAGAGTTTACCATCTTATAGTTTATGTCATCCCTTTATTTTGTGGCTTATTAGCCTTATAAAACACACACTCACAATCGGGATATGGACATCTCTAGACAGCTCTGAAGAGCTCTGGACAGCTCTTGATCTAGAAGGCTTAAGGTGTGAGTGTGTTCGGCGCATGTGACAAATAAAATTTGATTTGAAATGTTAAGAGCCTCCAGTTTCACAATTTTAGAGTTATTACTACACTATGAAACAAAGATAAATGAAATAAAGAATGATAGTAAAAAGCTTTGGACAATATTGCCACTCCTATTTGCCATGTTTTCAATGTAAGCCTACTAGAATGTGTGTGGCCCCAGGCCTGGACGGAAGCAAAAGTCATTCCGCTACCTAATAATAGTAAAGCCCCCATTATTGGCTTAAATAGCCGACCAATCAGCCTGTTGGGCTTCCGAGTGGCGCAGCGGTCTAAGGCACTGCATCTCAGTGCAAGAAGCATCACTACAGTCCCTGGTCTGAATCCAGGCTCTATCACATCCAGATGTGATTGGGAGTCCCACAGGGCAGCGCACAACTGGCCCAGCGTCATACGGGTTTGCCCAGGGTAGGCTGTCATTGTAAATAAGAATATGTTCTTAACTGACTTGCCTAGAATATTTTAAAAAAAGTTACCAACCCTTAGTAAACATTTGGAAAAATGTAAAATGCAGTAAAATGTAATAAAAAAAAACAGATAAAAAAAACACCTTATAAAACAGTGGGGACTGTGAAGCAACAGAAATATAGGCACAGACACGCGTACGGCGGCAGGCAGCCTAGTGGTTAGAGCATTGGACTAGTAGCCGAAAGGATGCAAGATCGAATCCCAGAGCTGACAAGGTAAATATCTGTCATTCAGCCCCTGAACAAGGCAGTTAACCCACTGTTCCTAGGCCGTCATTGAAAATAAGAATTTATTCTTAACTGACCTGCCTGGTTAAATAAAATAAATAAAAAATATACTGTAGATTTGTGGAGTAGGGGCCTGAGGGCACACAATGTGTTGTGATATCTGTGAATGTATCGTAATGTTTTTAAAATTGTATAAACTGCCTTAATTTCATTGGACACCAGGAAGAGAATGGGTATCCATAATAACCTCATTACACACAAACACGTCATTAGTACAACACTAGCAACCTTGTTAAACAGGTCAGACCTCTTAGCGTAATGGCAAATGTATTGTGCTGACAGACGCTGGGTTCAGTCTCACTCAGGCTGCCCTTTGAATTCACTGCAATTCAAACACACACACACTTTGCCTGTTGTAGTGGTGGATGAATCCTGTGGTAATCGCAGTAGTGCCGCTAGGCTAACGGTTTAGGGCTAGCCACACTCACTAACAGACACTCATGTTGTAAATGTCACCTTCTCTCCCGGGACCGTTATTTTTCCTGACGTCGAGTTTCTTCCCAAAGTGCTCCGGGGGAAACCTGAAGAGAGGGAGAGGGAGAGAGGGAGAGGGATGGAGAGGGAGAGAGGGAGGTAGAACGGGAGGGAAGGAGAGAGAGTGAGAGAGAGAGAGGGAAGGAGAGAGAGAGAGAGAAGGAGAGAGAGATGGATCAGGGGATACCCGGCCAACGCAGCCCAGTTTCACAACTGGTGCTGGCCCGATTAGATTCTGGTTTGTGAGACCGTTACAATGCAACCACCAGCTGATCACTTTTTGCTCTGGGTTTGTAGCTGCTTGCTGCTAGCTAACTATATGTAGAAGGACTACTACCTGTTGATATCTAGCTAGTGTACAATGACTACTGCCTGCTACTAGCTAGCTATATTTACAAGGACTACTACCTGTTGATATCTAGCTAGTGTACAATGACTACTGCCTGCTACTAGTTAGCTATATTTACAAGGACTACTGCCTGCTACTAGCTAGCTATATTTACAAGGACTACTACCTGTTGATATCTAGCTAGTGTACAATGACTACTGCCTGCTACTAGCTAGCTATATTTACAAGGACTACTACCTGTTGATATCTAGCTAGTGTACAATGACTACTGCCTGCTACTAGCTAGCTATATTTACAAGGACTACTACCTGTTGATATCTAGCTAGTGTACAATGACTACTGCCTGCTACTAGCTAGCTATATTTACAAGGACTACTACCTGTTGATATCTAGCTAGTGTACAATGACTACTGCCTGCTACTAGCTAGCTATATTTACAAGGACTACTACCTGTTGATATCTAGCTAGTGTACAATGACTACTGCCTGCTACTAGTTAGCTATATTTACAAGGACTACTGCCTGCTACTAGCTAGCTATATTTACAAGGACTACTACCTGTTGATATCTAGCTAGTGTACAATGACTACTGCCTGCTACTAGCTAGCTATATTTACAAGGACTACTACCTGTTGATATCTAGCTAGTGTACAATGACTACTGCCTGCTACTAGCTAGCTATATTTACAAGGACTACTACCTGTTGATATCTAGCTAGTGTACAATGACTACTGCCTGCTACTAGCTAGCTATATTTACAAGGACTACTACCTGTTTATATATATCTAGCTAGTGTACAATGACTACTGCCTGCTGCTAGCTAGCTATATTTACAAGGACTACTGCCTGCTACTAGCTAGCTATATTTACAAGGACTACTACCTGTTGATATCTAGCTAGTGTACAATGACTACTGCCTGCTACTAGCTAGCTATATTTACAAGGACTACTGCCTGCTACTAGCTAGCTATATTTACTAGGACTACTGCCTGCTACTAGCTAGCTATATTTACAAGGACTACTACCTGTTGATATCTAGCTAGTGTACAATGACTACTGCCTGCTGCTAGCTAGCTATATTTACAAGGACTACTACCTGTTGATATCTAGCTAGTGTACAATGACTACTGCCTGCTACTAGCTAGCTATATTTACAAGGACTACTGCCTGCTACTAGCTAGCTATATTTACAAGGACTACTACCTGTTGATATCTAGCTAGTGTACAATGACTACTGCCTGCTACTAGCTAGCTATATTTACAAGGACTACTACCTGTTGATATCTAGCTAGTGTACAATGACTACTGCCTGCTACTAGCTAGCTATATTTACAAGGACTACTACCTGTTGATATCTAGCTAGTGTACAATGACTACTGCCTGCTACTAGCTAGCTATATTTACAAGGACTACTACCTGTTTATATCTAGCTAGTGTACAATGACTACTGCCTGCTGCTAGCTAGCTATATTTACAAGGACTACTGCCTGCTACTAGCTAGCTATATTTACAAGGACTACTACCTGTTGATATCTAGCTAGTGTACAATGACTACTGCCTGCTACTAGCTAGCTATATTTACAAGGACTACTACCTGTTGATATCTAGCTAGTGTACAATGACTACTGCCTGCTACTAGTTAGCTATATTTACAAGGACTACTGCCTGCTACTAGCTAGCTATATTTACAAGGACTACTACCTGTTGATATCTAGCTAGTGTACAATGACTACTGCCTGCTACTAGCTAGCTATATTTACAAGGACTACTACCTGTTGATATCTAGCTAGTGTACAATGACTACTGCCTGCTACTAGCTAGCTATATTTACAAGGACTACTACCTGTTGATATCTAGCTAGTGTACAATGACTACTGCCTGCTACTAGCTAGCTATATTTACAAGGACTACTGCCTGCTACTAGCTAGCTATATTTACAAGGACTACTACCTGTTGATATCTAGCTAGTGTACAATGACTACTGCCTGCTACTAGCTAGCTATATTTACAAGGACTACTGCCTGCTACTAGTTAGCTATATTTACAAGGACTACTACCTGTTGATATCTAGCTAGTGTACAATGACTACTGCCTGCTACTAGCTAGCTATATTTACAAGGACTACTGCCTGCTACTAGCTAGCTATATTTACAAGGACTACTACCTGTTGATATCTAGCTAGTGTACAATGACTACTGCCTGCTACTAGCTAGCTATATTTACAAGGACTACTGCCTGCTACTAGCTAGCTATATTTACAATGACTACTGCCTGCTACTAGCTAGCTATATTTACAAGGACTACTACCTGTTGATATCTAGCTAGTGTACAATGACTACTGCCTGCTACTAGCTAGCTATATTTACAAGGACTACTGCCTGCTACTAGCTAGCTATATTTACAAGGACTACTACCTGTTGATATCTAGCTAGTGTACAATGACTACTGCCTGCTACTAGCTAGTTATATTTACAAGGACTACTGCCTGTTAATATCTATCTAGTGTACAATGACTACTGCCTGCTACTAGCTAGCTATATTTACAAGGACTACTGCCTGCTACTAGTTAGCTATATTTACTAGGAATACTGCCTGCTACTAGCTAGCTATATTTACAAGGACTACTACCTGTTGATATCTAGCTAGTGTACAATGACTACTGCCTGCTACTAGCTAGCTATATTTACAAGGACTACTGCCTGCTACTAGCTAGCTATATTTACAAGGACTACTGCCTGCTACTAGCTAGCTATATTTACAAGGACTACTACCTGTTGATATCTAGCTAGTGTACAATGACTACTGCCTGCTGCTAGCTAGCTATATTTACAAGGACTACTACCTGTTGATATCTAGCTAGTGTACAATGACTACTGCCTGCTACTAGCTAGCTATATTTACAAGGACTACTGCCTGCTACTAGCTAGCTATATTTACAAGGACTACTACCTGTTGATATCTAGCTAGTGTACAATGACTACTGCCTGCTACTAGCTAGCTATATTTACAAGGACTACTGCCTGCTACTAGCTAGCTATATTTACAAGGACTACTACCTGTTGATATCTAGCTAGTTTACAATGACTACTGCCTGCTACTAGCTAGCTATATTTACAAGGACTACTGCCTGCTACTAGCTAGCTATATTTACAAGGACTACAACCTGTTGATATCTATCTAGTGTACAATGACTACTGCCTGCTACTAGCTAGCTATATTTACAAGGACTACTGCCTGTTAATATCTATCTAGTGTACAATGACTACTGCCTGCTACTAGCTAGCTATATTTACAAGGACTACTGCCTGCTACTAGTTAGCTATATTTACTAGGAATACTGCCTGCTACTAGCTAGCTATATTTACAAGGACTACTACCTGTTGATATCTAGCTAGTGTACAATGACTACTGCCTGCTACTAGCTAGCTATATTTACAAGGACTACTGCCTGCTACTAGCTAACTATATTTACAAGGACTACTGCCTGCTACTAGCTAGCTATATTTACAAGGACTACTACCTGTTGATATCTAGCTAGTGTACAATGACTACTGCCTGCTACTAGCTAGCTATATTTACAAGGACTACTGCCTGCTACTAGCTAGCTATATTTACAAGGACTACTACCTGTTGATATCTAGCTAGTGTACAATGACTACTGCCTGCTACTAGCTAGTTATATTTACAAGGACTACTGCCTGTTAATATCTATCTAGTGTACAATGACTACTGCCTGCTACTAGCTAGCTATATTTACAAGGACTACTGCCTGCTACTAGTTAGCTATATTTACTAGGAATACTGCCTGCTACTAGCTAGCTATATTTACAAGGACTACTACCTGTTGATATCTAGCTAGTGTACAATGACTACTGCCTGCTACTAGCTAGCTATATTTACAAGGACTACTACCTGCTACTAGCTAGCTATATTTACAAGGACTACTACCTGTTGATATCTAGCTAGTGTACAATGACTACTGCCTGCTACTAGCTAGCTATATTTACAAGGACTACTGCCTGCTACTAGCTAGCTATATTTACAAGGACTACTACCTGTTGATATCTAGCTAGTGTACAATGACTACTGCCTGCTACTAGCTAGTTATATTTACAAGGACTACTGCCTGTTAATATCTATCTAGTGTACAATGACTACTGCCTGCTACTAGCTAGCTATATTTACAAGGACTACTGCCTGCTACTAGTTAGCTATATTTACTAGGAATACTGCCTGCTACTAGCTAGCTATATTTACAAGGACTACTACCTGTTGATATCTAGCTAGTGTACAATGACTACTGCCTGCTACTAGCTAGCTATATTTACAAGGACTACTGCCTGCTACTAGCTAGCTATATTTACAAGGACTACTGCCTGCTACTAGCTAGCTATATTTACAAGGACTACTACCTGTTGATATCTAGCTAGTGTACAATGACTACTGCCTGCTACTAGCTAGCTATATTTACAAGGACTACTGCCTGCTACTAGCTAGCTATATTTACAAGGACTACTACCTGTTGATATCTAGCTAGTGTACAATGACTACTGCCTGCTACTAGCTAGTTATATTTACAAGGACTACTGCCTGTTAATATCTATCTAGTGTACAATGACTACTGCCTGCTACTAGCTAGCTATATTTACAAGGACTACTGCCTGCTACTAGTTAGCTATATTTACTAGGAATACTGCCTGCTACTAGCTAGCTATATTTACAAGGACTACTACCTGTTGATATCTAGCTAGTGTACAATGACTACTGCCTGCTACTAGCTAGCTATATTTACAAGGACTACTGCCTGCTACTAGCTAGCTATATTTACAAGGACTACTACCTGTTGATATCTAGCTAGTGTACAATGACTACTGCCTGCTACTAGCTAGCTATATTTACAAGGACTACTACCTGTTGATATCTAGCTAGTGTACAATGACTACTGCCTGCTACTAGCTAGCTATATTTACAAGGACTACTGCCTGCTACTAGCTAGCTATATTTACAAGGACTACTACCTGTTGATATCTAGCTAGTGTACAATGACTACTGCCTGCTACTAGCTAGTTATATTTACAAGGACTACTGCCTGTTAATATCTATCTAGTGTACAATGACTACTGCCTGCTACTAGCTAGCTATATTTACAAGGACTACTGCCTGCTACTAGTTAGCTATATTTACTAGGAATACTGCCTGCTACTAGCTAGCTATATTTACAAGGACTACTACCTGTTGATATCTAGCTGGTGTACAATGACTACTGCCTGCTGCTAGCTAGCTATATTTACAAGGACTACTACCTGTTGATATCTAGCTAGTGTACAATGACTACTGCCTGCTGCTAGCTAGCTATATTTACAAGGACTACTACCTGTTGATATCTAGCTAGTGTACAATGACTACTGCCTGCTGCTAGCTAGCTATATTTACAAGGACTACTACCTGTTGATATCTAGCTAGTGTACAATGACTACTGCCTGCTACTAGCTAGCTATATTTACAAGGACTACTGCCTGCTACTAGCTAGCTATATTTACAAGGACTACTACCTGTTGATATCTAGCTAGTGTACAATGACTACTGCCTGCTACTAGCTAGCTATATTTACAAGGAATTCTACCTGTTGATATCTAGCTAGTGTACAATGACTACTGCCTGCTACTAGCTAGCTATATTTACAAGGACTACTGCCTGCTACTAGCTAGCTATATTTACAAGGACTACTACCTGTTGATATCTAGCTAGTGTACAATGACTACTGCCTGCTACTAGCTAGTTATATTTACAAGGACTACTGCCTGTTAATATCTATCTAGTGTACAATGACTACTGCCTGCTACTAGCTAGCTATATTTACAAGGACTACTGCCTGCTACTAGTTAGCTATATTTACTAGGAATACTGCCTGCTACTAGCTAGCTATATTTACAAGGACTACTACCTGTTGATATCTAGCTAGTGTACAATGACTACTGCCTGCTGCTAGCTAGCTATATTTACAAGGACTACTACCTGTTGATATCTAGCTAGTGTACAATGACTACTGCCTGCTACTAGCTAGCTATATTTACAAGGACTACTGCCTGCTACTAGCTAGCTATATTTACAAGGACTACTACCTGTTGATATCTAGCTAGTGTACAATGACTACTGCCTGCTACTAGCTAGCTATATTTACAAGGACTTCTGCCTGCTACTAGCTAGCTATATTTACAAGGACTACTACCTGTTGATATCTAGCTAGTGTACAATGACTACTGCCTGCTACTAGCTAGCTATATTTACAAGGACTACTGCCTGCTACTAGCTAGCTATATTTACAAGGACTACTACCTGTTGATATCTATCTAGTGTACAATGACTACTGCCTGCTACTAGCTAGCTATATTTACAAGGACTACTGCCTGCTACTAGTTAGCTATATTTACTAGGAATACTGCCTGCTACTAGCTAGCTATATTTACAAGGACTACTACCTGTTGATATCTAGCTAGTGTACAATGACTACTGCCTGCTACTAGCTAGCTATATTTACAAGGACTACTGCCTGCTACTAGCTAGCTATATTTACAAGGACTACTACCTGTTGATATCTAGCTAGTGTACAATGACTACTGCCTGCTACTAGCTAGCTATATTTACAAGGACTACTACCTGTTGATATCTAGCTAGTGTACAATGACTACTGCCTGCTACTAGCTAGCTATATTTACAAGGACTACTGCCTGCTACTAGCTAGCTATATTTACAAGGACTACTACCTGTTGATATCTAGCTAGTGTACAATGACTACTGCCTGCTACTAGCTAGTTATATTTACAAGGACTACTGCCTGTTAATATCTATCTAGTGTACAATGACTACTGCCTGCTACTAGCTAGCTATATTTACAAGGACTACTGCCTGCTACTAGCTAGCTATATTTACAAGGACTACTGCCTGCTACTAGCTAGCTATATTTACAAGGACTACTACCTGTTGATATCTAGCTAGTGTACAATGACTACTGCCTGCTACTAGCTAGCTATATTTACAAGGACTACTGCCTGCTACTAGCTAGCTATATTTACAAGGACTACTACCTGTTGATATCTAGCTAGTGTACAATGACTACTGCCTGCTACTAGCTAGCTATATTTACAAGGACTACTACCTGTTGATATCTAGCTAGTGTACAATGACTACTGCCTGCTACTAGCTAGCTATATTTACAAGGACTACTACCTGTTTATATCTAGCTAGTGTACAATGACTACTGCCTGCTGCTAGCTAGCTATATTTACTAGGACTACTGCCTGCTACTAGCTAGCTATATTTACAAGGACTACTACCTGTTGATATCTAGCTAGTGTACAATGACTACTGCCTGCTGCTAGCTAGCTATATTTACAAGGACTACTACCTGTTGATATCTAGCTAGTGTACAATGACTACTGCCTGCTACTAGCTAGCTATATTTACAAGGACTACTGCCTGCTACTAGCTAGCTATATTTACAAGGACTACTACCTGTTGATATCTAGCTAGTGTACAATGACTACTGCCTGCTACTAGCTAGCTATATTTACAAGGACTACTGCCTGCTACTAGCTAGCTATATTTACAAGGACTACTACCTGTTGATATCTAGCTAGTGTACAATGACTACTGCCTGCTACTAGCTAGCTATATTTACAAGGACTACTGCCTGCTACTAGCTAGCTATATTTACAAGGACTACTACCTGTTGATATCTAGCTAGTGTACAATGACTACTGCCTGCTACTAGCTAGCTATATTTACAAGGACTACTGCCTGCTACTAGCTAGCTATATTTACAAGGACTACTACCTGTTGATATCTAGCTAGTGTACAATGACTACTGCCTGCTACTAGCTAGCTATATTTACAAGGACTACTGCCTGCTACTAGCTAGCTATATTTACAATGACTACTGCCTGCTACTAGCTAGCTATATTTACAAGGACTACTACCTGTTGATATCTAGCTAGTGTACAATGACTACTGCCTGCTACTAGCTAGCTATATTTACAAGGACTACTGCCTGCTACTAGCTAGCTATATTTACAAGGACTACTACCTGTTGATATCTAGCTAGTGTACAATGACTACTGCCTGCTACTAGCTAGTTATATTTACAAGGACTACTGCCTGTTAATATCTATCTAGTGTACAATGACTACTGCCTGCTACTAGCTAGCTATATTTACAAGGACTACTGCCTGCTACTAGTTAGCTATATTTACTAGGAATACTGCCTGCTACTAGCTAGCTATATTTACAAGGACTACTACCTGTTGATATCTAGCTAGTGTACAATGACTACTGCCTGCTACTAGCTAGCTATATTTACAAGGACTACTGCCTGCTACTAGCTAGCTATATTTACAAGGACTACTGCCTGCTACTAGCTAGCTATATTTACAAGGACTACTACCTGTTGATATCTAGCTAGTGTACAATGACTACTGCCTGCTACTAGCTAGCTATATTTACAAGGACTACTGCCTGCTACTAGCTAGCTATATTTACAAGGACTACTACCTGTTGATATCTAGCTAGTGTACAATGACTACTGCCTGCTACTAGCTAGCTATATTTACAAGGACTACTACCTGTTGATATCTAGCTAGTGTACAATGACTACTGCCTGCTACTAGCTAGCTATATTTACAAGGACTACTACCTGTTTATATCTAGCTAGTGTACAATGACTACTGCCTGCTGCTAGCTAGCTATATTTACTAGGACTACTGCCTGCTACTAGCTAGCTATATTTACAAGGACTACTACCTGTTGATATCTAGCTAGTGTACAATGACTACTGCCTGCTGCTAGCTAGCTATATTTACAAGGACTACTACCTGTTGATATCTAGCTAGTGTACAATGACTACTGCCTGCTACTAGCTAGCTATATTTACAAGGACTACTGCCTGCTACTAGCTAGCTATATTTACAAGGACTACTACCTGTTGATATCTAGCTAGTGTACAATGACTACTGCCTGCTACTAGCTAGCTATATTTACAAGGACTACTGCCTGCTACTAGCTAGCTATATTTACAAGGACTACTACCTGTTGATATCTAGCTAGTGTACAATGACTACTGCCTGCTACTAGCTAGCTATATTTACAAGGACTACTGCCTGCTACTAGCTAGCTATATTTACAAGGACTACTACCTGTTGATATCTAGCTAGTGTACAATGACTACTGCCTGCTACTAGCTAGCTATATTTACAAGGACTACTGCCTGCTACTAGCTAGCTATATTTACAAGGACTACTACCTGTTGATATCTAGCTAGTGTACAATGACTACTGCCTGCTACTAGCTAGCTATATTTACAAGGACTACTGCCTGCTACTAGCTAGCTATATTTACAATGACTACTGCCTGCTACTAGCTAGCTATATTTACAAGGACTACTACCTGTTGATATCTAGCTAGTGTACAATGACTACTGCCTGCTACTAGCTAGCTATATTTACAAGGACTACTGCCTGCTACTAGCTAGCTATATTTACAAGGACTACTACCTGTTGATATCTAGCTAGTGTACAATGACTACTGCCTGCTACTAGCTAGTTATATTTACAAGGACTACTGCCTGTTAATATCTATCTAGTGTACAATGACTACTGCCTGCTACTAGCTAGCTATATTTACAAGGACTACTGCCTGCTACTAGTTAGCTATATTTACTAGGAATACTGCCTGCTACTAGCTAGCTATATTTACAAGGACTACTACCTGTTGATATCTAGCTAGTGTACAATGACTACTGCCTGCTACTAGCTAGCTATATTTACAAGGACTACTGCCTGCTACTAGCTAGCTATATTTACAAGGACTACTGCCTGCTACTAGCTAGCTATATTTACAAGGACTACTACCTGTTGATATCTAGCTAGTGTACAATGACTACTGCCTGCTGCTAGCTAGCTATATTTACAAGGACTACTACCTGTTGATATCTAGCTAGTGTACAATGACTACTGCCTGCTACTAGCTAGCTATATTTACAAGGACTACTGCCTGCTACTAGCTAGCTATATTTACAAGGACTACTACCTGTTGATATCTAGCTAGTGTACAATGACTACTGCCTGCTACTAGCTAGCTATATTTACAAGGACTACTGCCTGCTACTAGCTAGCTATATTTACAAGGACTACTACCTGTTGATATCTAGCTTGTTTACAATGACTACTGCCTGCTACTAGCTAGCTATATTTACAAGGACTACTGCCTGCTACTAGCTAGCTATATTTACAAGGACTACAACCTGTTGATATCTATCTAGTGTACAATGACTACTGCCTGCTACTAGCTAGCTATATTTACAAGGACTACTGCCTGCTACTAGTTAGCTATATTTACTAGGAATACTGCCTGCTACTAGCTAGCTATATTTACAAGGACTACTACCTGTTGATATCTAGCTAGTGTACAATGACTACTGCCTGCTACTAGCTAGCTATATTTACAAGGACTACTGCCTGCTACTAGCTAGCTATATTTACAAGGACTACTACCTGTTGATATCTAGCTAGTGTACAATGACTACTGCCTGCTACTAGCTAGTTATATTTACAAGGACTACTGCCTGTTAATATCTATCTAGTGTACAATGACTACTGCCTGCTACTAGCTAGCTATATTTACAAGGACTACTGCCTGCTACTAGTTAGCTATATTTACTAGGAATACTGCCTGCTACTAGCTAGCTATATTTACAAGGACTACTACCTGTTGATATCTAGCTAGTGTACAATGACTACTGCCTGCTACTAGCTAGCTATATTTACAAGGACTACTGCCTGCTACTAGCTAGCTATATTTACAAGGACTACTGCCTGCTACTAGCTAGCTATATTTACAAGGACTACTACCTGTTGATATCTAGCTAGTGTACAATGACTACTGCCTGCTACTAGCTAGCTATATTTACAAGGACTACTACCTGTTGATATCTAGCTAGTGTACAATGACTACTGCCTGCTACTAGCTAGCTATATTTACAAGGACTACTGCCTGCTACTAGCTAGCTATATTTACAAGGACTACTACCTGTTGATATCTAGCTAGTGTACAATGACTACTGCCTGCTACTAGCTAGTTATATTTACAAGGACTACTGCCTGTTAATATCTATCTAGTGTACAATGACTACTGCCTGCTACTAGCTAGCTATATTTACAAGGACTACTGCCTGCTACTAGTTAGCTATATTTACTAGGAATACTGCCTGCTACTAGCTAGCTATATTTACAAGGACTACTACCTGTTGATATCTAGCTGGTGTACAATGACTACTGCCTGCTGCTAGCTAGCTATATTTACAAGGACTACTACCTGTTGATATCTAGCTAGTGTACAATGACTACTGCCTGCTGCTAGCTAGCTATATTTACAAGGACTACTACCTGTTGATATCTAGCTAGTGTACAATGACTACTGCCTGCTGCTAGCTAGCTATATTTACAAGGACTACTACCTGTTGATATCTAGCTAGTGTACAATGACTACTGCCTGCTACTAGCTAGCTATATTTACAAGGACTACTGCCTGCTACTAGCTAGCTATATTTACAAGGACTACTACCTGTTGATATCTAGCTAGTGTACAATGACTACTGCCTGCTACTAGCTAGCTATATTTACAAGGACTACTGCCTGCTACTAGCTAGCTATATTTACAAGGACTACTACCTGTTGATATCTAGCTATTGTACAATGACTACTGCCTGCTACTAGCTAGTTATATTTACAAGGACTACTGCCTGTTAATATCTATCTAGTGTACAATGACTACTGCCTGCTACTAGCTAGCTATATTTACAAGGACTACTGCCTGCTACTAGCTAGCTATATTTACAAGGACTACTGCCTGCTACTAGCTAGCTATATTTACAAGGACTACTACCTGTTGATATCTAGCTAGTGTACAATGACTACTGCCTGCTGCTAGCTAGCTATATTTACAAGGACTACTACCTGTTGATATCTAGCTAGTGTACAATGACTACTGCCTGCTACTAGCTAGCTATATTTACAATGACTACTGCCTGCTACTAGCTAGCTATATTTACAAGGACTACTACCTGTTGATATCTAGCTAGTGTACAATGACTACTGCCTGCTACTAGCTAGCTATATTTACAAGGACTACTGCCTGCTACTAGCTAGCTATATTTACAAGGACTACTACCTGTTGATATCTAGCTAGTGTACAATGACTACTGCCTGCTACTAGCTAGCTATATTTACAAGGACTACTGCCTGCTACTAGCTAGCTATATTTACAAGGACTACTACCTGTTGATATCTATCTAGTGTACAATGACTACTGCCTGCTACTAGCTAGCTATATTTACAAGGACTACTGCCTGCTACTAGTTAGCTATATTTACTAGGAATACTGCCTGCTACTAGCTAGCTATATTTACAAGGACTACTACCTGTTGATATCTAGCTAGTGTACAATGACTACTGCCTGCTACTAGCTAGCTATATTTACAAGGACTACTGCCTGCTACTAGCTAGCTATATTTACAAGGACTACTACCTGTTGATATCTAGCTAGTGTACAATGACTACTGCCTGCTACTAGCTAGCTATATTTACAAGGACTACTACCTGTTGATATCTAGCTAGTGTACAATGACTACTGCCTGCTACTAGCTAGCTATATTTACAAGGACTACTGCCTGCTACTAGCTAGCTATATTTACAAGGACTACTACCTGTTGATATCTAGCTAGTGTACAATGACTACTGCCTGCTACTAGCTAGTTATATTTACAAGGACTACTGCCTGTTAATATCTATCTAGTGTACAATGACTACTGCCTGCTACTAGCTAGCTATATTTACAAGGACTACTGCCTGCTACTAGCTAGCTATATTTACAAGGACTACTGCCTGCTACTAGCTAGCTATATTTACAAGGACTACTACCTGTTGATATCTAGCTAGTGTACAATGACTACTGCCTGCTACTAGCTAGCTATATTTACAAGGACTACTGCCTGCTACTAGCTAGCTATATTTACAAGGACTACTACCTGTTGATATCTAGCTAGTGTACAATGACTACTGCCTGCTACTAGCTAGCTATATTTACAAGGACTACTACCTGTTGATATCTAGCTAGTGTACAATGACTACTGCCTGCTACTAGCTAGCTATATTTACAAGGACTACTGCCTGCTACTAGCTAGCTATATTTACAAGGACTACTACCTGTTGATATCTAGCTAGTGTACAATGACTACTGCCTGCTACTAGCTAGTTATATTTACAAGGACTACTGCCTGTTAATATCTATCTAGTGTACAATGACTACTGCCTGCTACTAGCTAGCTATATTTACAAGGACTACTGCCTGCTACTAGTTAGCTATATTTACTAGGAATACTGCCTGCTACTAGCTAGCTATATTTACAAGGACTACTACCTGTTGATATCTAGCTAGTGTACAATGACTACTGCCTGCTGCTAGCTAGCTATATTTACAAGGACTACTACCTGTTGATATCTAGCTAGTGTACAATGACTACTGCCTGCTACTAGCTAGCTATATTTACTAGGACTACTGCCTGCTACTAGCTAGCTATATTTACAAGGACTACTACCTGTTTATATCTAGCTAGTGTACAATGACTACTGCCTGCTACTAGCTAGCTATATTTACAAGGACTACTACCTGTTGATATCTAGCTAGTGTACAATGACTACTGCCTGCTACTAGCTAGCTATATTTACAAGGACTACTACCTGTTGATATCTAGCTAGTGTACAATGACTACTGCCTGCTACTAGCTAGCTATATTTACAAGGACTACTACCTGTTGATATCTAGCTAGTGTACAATGACTACTGCCTGCTGCTAGCTAGCTATATTTACAAGGACTACTGCCTGCTGCTAGCTAACTATATGTAGAAGGAGCTACATTGCGTAAAATGGACTGTTTCAGAGTGTGTACATCTACTGTAAGTCAGAATATCTTTACTGTAACTTTTCAGGGAAGTCAGGAACCAATATACACAGGCAGTTAGGAAAGCAAAGGCCAGCTTTTTCAAACATAAATTTGTATCCTGTGGCACAAACTCCCAAAAGTTCTGGGACACTGTAAAGTCCATGTAGAATAAGAGCACCTCCTCCCATCTGCCCACTGCACTGAGGCTAGGAAACACTGTCAACACCCATAAATCCACGATAATTGAGAATTTCAATAAGTATTTTTTTACGGCTGGCCATGCTTTCCACCTGGCTACCCCTACCATGGCCAACAGCTCTGCACCCCCAGCAACTCGCCAAAGCCTCCCCCACTTCTCCTTCACCCAAATCCAGATAGCTGATGTTCTGAAAGAGCTGCAAAATCTGGACCCCTAAATATCAGTTAGGCTCGACAATCTGGATCCTCTCTTTCTAAAATGATCTGCTGAAATTGTTGCAACCACTATTACTAGCCTGTTTAATGTCTCTTGTATCATCTGAGATCCCTAAAGATTGGAAAGCTGCCGTGGTCATCCCCCTCTTCAAAGGGGGAGACACTCTAGACCCAAAATGTTACAGATCTGTTTCCATCCTGCTCTGCCTTTCTAAAGTCTTCAAAAGCCAAGTTAACAAACAGATCACCGACCATTTCAAATCCCACCGTACCTTCTCCACTTTGCAACCTGGTTTCCGAGCTGGTCATGGGTGCACCTCAGCCACGCTCAAGGACCTAAACGATATCATAACCGCCATAGATAACTGCCATCAAATCAAATTTTATTTGTCACATACACATGGTTAGCAGATGTTAATGCGAGTGTAGCGAAATGCCTGTGCTTCTAGTTCTGACCATGCAGTAGTATCTAACAAGTAATCTAACAATTTCACAACAACTACCTTATACACACAAGAGTAAAGGAATGAATACGAGTATGTACATATAAATATATGGATGAGCGATGGCTGACCGGCGTAGGCAAGATGCAGTAGATGGTATGGAGTACAGTATATACATATGAGATTAGTAATGTAGGATATGTAAACATTATATAAATACATGGCATCGTTTAAAGTGGCTAGTGATACATTTATTTCATCCAATTATAATTATTAAAGTGGCTAGAGATTTGAGTCGATGGCCGAACGGCATAGGCAAGATTCAGTAGATGGTTTAGAGTACAGTGTATACATTTGATATGAGTATATGTAAACATTATATACTAAATTGTTTAAAGTGGCTAGTGATACATTTGTTACATCCAATTCCTATTATTTATAGTGGCTAGAGATTTAAGTCAGTATGTTGGCAGCAGCCACTCAATGTTAGTGATGGCTGTTTATCAGTCTGATGGCAGTGAGATAGACACTGTTTTTCAGTCTCTCGGTCCCAGCTTTGATGCACCTGTACTGACCTCGCCTTCTGGATGATAGCGGGGTGAACAGGCAGTGGCTCGGGTGGTTGTTGTCCTTGATCTTGTTGGCCTTCCTGTGACATTGGGTGGTGTAGGTGTCCTGGAGGGCAGGTAGTTTACCCCCGGTGATGTGTTGTGCAGTTCTCACTACCCTCTGGAGAGCCTTACGGTTGTGGGCGGACCATTTGCCGTACCAGGCGGTGATACAGCCCGACAGGATGCTCTCGATTGTGCATCTGTAGAAGTTTGAGTGTTTTTGGTGACAAGCCAAATTTCTTCAGCCACCTGAGGTTGAAGAGGCGCTGTTGCACCTTCTTCACCACGCTGTCTTTGTGGGTGGACAATTTCAGTTTGTCCGTGATGTGTACGCCGAGAAACTTAAAACTTTCCACCTTCTCCACTACTGTCCCGTTGATGTGGATAGGGGGGTGCTCCCTCTCCTGTTTCCTGAAGTCCACGATCATCTCCTTTGTTTTGTTGACGTTGAATGAGAGGTTATTTTCCTGACACCACACTCCGAGGGCCCTCACCTCCTCCCTGTAGGCCGTCTCATCGTTGTTGGTAATCAAGCCTACCACTGTAGTGTCGTCAGCAAACTTGATGATTGAGTTGGATGCGTGCTTGGCCACGTAGTCATGGGTAAACAGGGAGTACAGGAGAGGGCTGAGAACGCACCCTTGTGGGGCCCCAGTGTTGAGGATCAGCGGGGTGGAGATGTTGTTTCCTACCCTCACCACCTGGGGCCGGCCCGTCAGGAAGTCCAGGACCCAGTTGCACAGGGCTGGGTCGAGACCTAGGGTCTCGAGCACAATGATGAGCTTGGAGGGTACTATGGTGTTAAATGCTGAGCTGTAGTCGATGAACAGCATTCTTACATAGGTATTCCTCTTGTCCAGATGGGTTAGGGCAGTATGCAGTATGATTGCGATTGCATCGTCTGTGGACCTATTGGGACGGTAAGAAAATTGGAGTGTGTCCAGGGTGTCTGGCAGGATGGAGGTGATATGATCCTTGACTAGTCTCTCAAAGCACTTCATGATGACGGAAGTGAGTGCTACGGGGCGATAGTCATTTAGCTCAGTTACCTTAGCTTTCTTGGGAACAGGAACAATGGTGGCCCTCTTGAAGCATGTGGGAACAGCAGACTGGGATAGGGACTGATTGAATATGTCCGTAAACACACCAGCCAGCTGTTCTGCGCATGCTCTGAGGACACGGCCAGGGATGCCATCTGGGCCGGCAGCCTTGCAAAGGTTAACACATTTAAATGTTTTACTCACGTTGGCTGCGGTGAAGGTGAGCCCGCAGGTTTTGGTAGCGGGCCGTGTCGGTGGCACTGTATTGTCCTCAAAGCGAGCAAAGAAGTTGTTTAGTTTGTCTGGGAGCAGGACGTCGTGGTCCGTGACGGGGCTGGTTTTCTTTTTGTAGTCCGTGATTGACTGTAGACCCTGCCACATTCCTCTCGTGTCTGAGCCGTTGAATTGTGACTCTACTTTGTCTCTCTATTGACGCTTAGCTTGTTTGATTGCCTTGCCGAGGGAATAGCTACACTGTTTGTATTCTGTCATTTTTCCGGTCGCCTTACCCTGGTTAAAAGCAGTGGTTCGCGCTTTCAGTTTTTTTTGCGAATGCTGCCATCAATCCACGGTTTTTGGTTGGGGAAGGTTTTAATATTTGCTATGGGTACAACATCACCAATGCTCTTGCTAATAAACTCGCTCACCGAATCAGCATATACATCAATGTTGTTGTCTGATGCTATCCGCAACATATCCCAGTCCACGTGCTCGAAGCAATCTTGCAGCGTGGAATCAGATTGGTCGGACCAGCGTTGAACAGACCTGAGAACGGGCGTTTCCTGTTTTAGTTTCTGTCTGTAGGCTGGGAGCAACAAAATGGAGTCATGGTCAGACTTGCCGAAAGAAGGGCGGAGAATAGCCTTGTATGCATCACGGAAATTAGAATAACAATGATCCAGGATTTTACCAGCCCGGGTGGCACATTCGATATGCTGATAAAATGTAGGGAGCCTTGTTTTCAGATTAGCCTTGTTAAAATCCCCAGCCACAATAAATGCAGCCTCAGGATATGTGGTTTCCAGGTTACATAGAGTCCAATGGATTTCTTTCAGTGCCGTCGATGTGTCAGCTTGAGGGGGGATATACACGGCTGTGATTATAATCGAGGAGAATTCTCTTGGTAGATAATGCGGTCTGCATTTGATTGTAAGGAATTCTATGTCAGGTGAACAAAAGGACTTGAGTTCCTGTATGTTGTTATGATCACACCACGACTCGTTAATCATAAGACACACACCCCCGCCCTTCTTCTTACCAGATAGATGTTTGTTTCTGTCAGCGCGATGCGTGGAGAAACCAGGTGGCTGTACCGACTCAGATAGCGTGTCCTGAGTGAGCCATGTTTCCGTGAAGCAAAGAACGTTGCAGTCGCCGATGTCTCACTGGAAGGCAACTCTTGCTCGTATTTCGTCCACCTTGTTGTCCAGAGACTGGACATTGGCAAGTAAAATACTCGGGAGAGGTGCACGATGTGCCCGTCTACGTAGCCTGACCAGAAGACCGCCGAATTTCCCCCTTCTCCTGCTCCGCTGTTGTTTTGAGTCGCCGGCTGGGATCCAGTCTATTGTCCTGGTTGGTGGACCAAACCGAGGATCCGCTTCGGGAAAGTCGTATTCCTGGTCGTAATGTTGGTAAGTTGACGTTGCTCTAATATCCAATAGTTCCTCCCGGTTGTATGTAATAAAACGCAATATTTCCCAGGGTAACAATGTAGGAAGTAATACATAAAAAAACAAAATACTGCATAGTTTCCTGAGAACGTGAAGCGAGGCGGCCATCTCTGTCGGCGCCGGAAGTTTACTGTGTACATAGTACTGTGTAGCCGTATTCATCGACCTGGCCGAGGCTTTCGACTCTGTCAATCACCGCATTCTTGTCGGCAGACTCAATAGCCTTGGTTTCTCAAATGACTGCCTCGCCTGGTTCACCAACTACTTCTCAGATAGAGTTCAGTGTGTCAAATCGGAGGGCCTGTTGTCCGGACCTCTGGCAAATGTATTTCAGCTTTTATTTCTTTCATCACATTCCCACTGGGTCAGAAGTTTACATACACTCAATTAGTATTTGGAAGCATTGCCTTTAAATTGTTTAACTTGGGTCAAACATTTCGGGTAGCCTTCCACAAGCTTCCCACAATAAGTTGGGTGATTTTTGGCCCATTCCTCCTGACAGAGCTGGTTTAACTGAGTCAGGTTATCTCGCACACACTTTTTCAGTTCTGCCCACAAGTTTTCTATATGATTGAGGTCAGGGCTTTGTGATGGTCACTCCAATACCTTGACTTTGTTGTCCTTAAACCATTTTGCCACAACTTTGGAAGTATGCTTGGGGTCATTATCCATTTGGAAGACCCATTTGCGACCAAGCTTTAACTTCCTGACTGATGTCATGAAATGTCAATATCCACATACTTTTCCTGCCTCATGTTGCCATCTATTTTATGAAGTGCACCAGTCCCTCCTGCAGCAAAGCACCCCCACAACATGATGCTGCCACCCCCGTGCTTCACGGTTGAGATGGTGTTCTTCGGCTTGCAAGCCTCCCCCTTTGTCCTCCAAACATAACGATGGGTATTATGGCCAAACAGTTATACTTTAGTTTCATCAGACCAGAGGACATTTCTCCAAAAAGTACGATCTTTGTCCCCATGTGCAGTTGCAAATCGTAGTCTGGATTTTTTATGGCAGTTTTGGAGCAGTGGCTTCTTCCATGCTGAGCGTCCTTTCAGGTTATGTCGATATAGGACTCGTTTTACTGTGGATATAGATACTTTTGTACCTGTTTCCTCCAGCATCTTCACAAGGTCCTTTGCTGTTGTTCTAGGATTGATTTGCACTTTACGCACCAAAGTACGTTCATCTCTAGGAGACAGAATGCGTCTCATTCCTGAGCGGTATGATGGCTGCGTGGTCCCATGGTGTTTATACTTGCATACTATTGTTTGTACAGATGAATGTGGTACCTTCAGGCGTTTGGAAATTGCTCCCAAAGATGAACCAGACTTGTGGAGGTCTACAAGATTTTTTCTGAGGTCTTGGCTTATTTCTTTTGATTTTGTCAAGCAAAGAGACACAGAGTTTGAAGGTCGGCCTTGAAATACATTCACAGGTACACCTCCAATTGACTCAAATGATGTTTAAAGGCACAGTCAACTTATGTCTGTAAACTTCTGACCCACTGGAATTGTGATACTGTGAATTATAAGTGAAAATATCTGTCTGTAAACAATTGTTGTAAAAAGTATTTGTGTCATGCACAAAGTAGACATCCTAACCGACTTGCCAAAACTATTGTTTGTTAACAAGAAATGTGTGGAGTGGTTGAAAAACAAGTTTTAATGACTCCAACCTAAGTGTACGTAAACTTATGACTTCAACTGTATCAATGATATCTCTCTTGCTGCTGGTGTTTCTCTGATCCACCTCTATGCAGACGACACCATTCTGTATACATCTGGCCCTTCCTTGGACACTGTGTTAACAAACCTCCAAACAAGCTTCAAATCCATACAACACTCCTTACGTGGCCTTCAACTGCTCTTAATTGCTAGTAAAACTAAATGCATGCTCTTCAACCGATTGCTGCCCACACCTGCCCGCCAGCCTAGCATCACTACTCTGAACGGTTCTGACTTAGAATTTGTGGACAAATACCTAGGTGTCTGGTTAGACTGTAAACTCTCCTTCCAGACTTACATTAAGCATCTCCAATCCAAAAGTAAATCTAGAATCTGCTTCCTATTTCGCAACAAAGCCTCCTTCACTCATGCTGCCAAACATACCCTTGTAAAACTGACTATCCTACCGATCCTTGACTTCGGCGATGTCATTTACAAAATAGCCTCCAACACTCTACTCAGCAAATTGGATGTAGTCTATCACAGTGCCATACGTTTAGCCTAGTGGTTAGAGCATTGGACTAGTAACTGAAAAGTTGCCAAATCGAATCCCCAAGCTGACAAGGTAAAAAAAAATAATTCTACACCTGAACAAGGCATTTAACCCAATGTTCCTAAGCTGTCATTGAAAATAAGAATTTGTTCTTAACTGACTTGCCTAGTTAAATAAAGGTAAAAAAATATATATATGCATGTATATTCTACCCACCACTGTAACCTGTATGCTCTCATTGGCTGGCCCTTGCTACATATTCATTGCCAAACCCACTGGCTACAGGTCATCTATTAGTCTTTGCTAGGTAAAGCCTCGCCTTATCTCAGCTCACTGGTCTCCATAGCAACATCCACTTGTAGCACGCGCTCCAGCAGGTATATTTCTCTCGTCATCCCCAAAGCCAATACCTACTTTGACCACCTTTCCTTTTAGTTCTCTGCTGCCAGGGCAGCAGGGTAGCCTAGTGGTTAGAGCGTTGGACTAGTAACCGAAAGGTTGCAAGTTGAAGTCCCCGAGCCGACAAGGTACAATCTGTCGTTCTGCCCCTGAACAAGGCAGCTAACCCACTGTTCCTAGGCCGTCATTGAAAATAAGAATTTGTTTTTAACTGACTTGCCTAGTAAAATAAAGGTAAAAAAAATAACTGGAACGAATTGCAAAAATCACTGAAGCTGGAGACTTATATCTCCCTCACTAACTTTAAGCATCAGCTGTCAGAGCAGCTTACCAATCACTGCACCTGTACACAGCCCATCTGTAAATAGCCCATCCAACTACCTCATCCCCAAATTGTTATTTATTTATTTTTGCTCTTTTGCACCCCAGTATCTCTACTTGCACATCATCATCTGCACATCCCTGTTCACACACGACTGCATGGCCAGGCACGACTCCAACACCATCATTAAGTTTGTAGATGACACAACAGTGGTAGGCCTGATCACCGACAACGACGAGACAGCCTATAGGGATGTGGTCAGAGACATGGCTGTGTGGTGCCAGGACAACAACCTCACCCTCAACGTGATCAAGACAAAGGAGATGATTGTGGACTACAGGAAAAGGAGGACAGAGCACGCCCCCATTCTCATCGACGGGGCTGTAGTGGAGCAGGTTGAGAGCTTCAAGTTCCTTGGTGTCCACGTCAACAACAAGCTAGAATGGTCCAAACACACCAAGAGAGTTGTGAAGAGGGCACGACAAAGCCTATTCCCCCTCAGGAGACTAAAAAGATTTGGCATGGGTCCTGAGATCCTCAAAAGGTTCTACAGCTGCAACATCGAGAGCATCCTGACTGGTTGCATCACTGCCTGGTACGCCAATTGCTTCGCCTCTGACCGCAAGGCACTACAGAGGGTAGTGCGTACGGCCCAGTACATCACTGGGGCTAAGCTGCCTGCCATTCAGGACCTATACACCAGGCGGTGTCAGAGGAAGGCCCTAAAAATTGGCAAAGATCCCAGTCATAGACTGTTCTCTCTACTACCGCATGGCAAGCGGTACCGGAGTGCCAAGTCTAGGACAAAAAGGCTTCTCAACAGTTTTTACCCCCAAGCCATAAGACTCCTGAACAGGTAATCAAATGGCTATCCGGACTTTTTGCATTTGATTTGATCCATCACTCCAGTGTTAATGCTAAATTGTAATTATTTTACCACTATGACCTATTTATTGCCTTACCTCCCTAACCTTACTACATTTGCACACACTGTACATAGATGTTTCTATTTTGCTATTGTGTGTTTGAATGTACGTTTGTTTATTCCATGTGTAACTCAGTGTTGTTGGTTTTGTCGCACTGCTTTGCTTTATCTTGGCCAGGTCGCAGTTGTAACTGAGAACTTGTTTTCAACTGGCCTACCTGGTTAAATAAAGGTGAACTGGCCTACCTGGTTAAATAAAGGTGAACTGGCCTACCTGGTTAAATAAAGGTGAAATAAAAATAAATCAGTGAAATAATGATTTATTATTAGTATTTTACTTTTCTATTAATTCCCTTTTGTCTTTCTCTCAGCACTGTTGGGAAGGGCCCGTAAGTAAGCATTTCACTGTTAGTCCACACCTGTTGTTTATGACGCATGTGACAAATACTATTTTATTTTAAGCAAGGTAACAGATTAAATAGCTAGCCTAATTGTTGTGTTAGTGAATGACGATGCTAAACGTCCTGGCTTGAATTTAAATGCCAATGGAAACACAGTTTCACAGGGTTTCACAGGACCAGTTAATGACACCATTACATGACTAGGTAAATAGATCAACTATTCTACTATGGAGTTGTCTGGTTTAGTTTAATAACCATTACATGACTATGTATATAGATCAAGTATTCTATTAGGGAGTTGTCTGGTTTAGTTTAATAACCATTACATGACTAGGTAAATAGGTCAACTATTACACTATGGAGTTGTCTTGTTTAGTTTATCAACTATTCTACTATGGAGTTGTTTAGTTTAAGCAAGGTAACAGATTAAATAGCTAGCCTAATTGTTGTGTTAGTGAATGACGATGCTAAACGTCCTGGCTTGAATTTAAATGCCAATGGAAACACGGTTTCACAGGACCAGTTAATGACACCATTACATGACTAGGTAAATAGATCAACAATTCTACTATGGAGTTGTTTAGTTTAATAAACACCATTACATGACTAGGTAAATAGATCAACTATTCTACTATGGAGTTGTCTGGTTTAGTTTAATCACCATTACATGACTATGTATATAGATCAACTATTCTACTGGGGAGTTGTCTGGTTTAGTTTAATAACCATTACATGACTAGGTAAATAGATCAACTATTCTACTATAGAGTTGTCTGGTTTAGTTTAATAACACCAATACATGACTAGGTAAATAGGTCAACTATTCTACTATGGAGTTGTCTGGTTTAGTTTAATAACCATTACATGACTAGGTAAATAGATCAACTATTCTACTATAGAGTTGTCTGGTTTAGTTTAATAACACCAGTACATGACTAGGTAAATAGGAGAACTATTACACTATGGAGTTGTCTGGTTTCGTTTAATAACCATTACATGACTAGGTAAATAGATCAACTATTCTACTATGGAGATGTCTGGTTTCGTTTAATAACCATTACATGACTAGGTAAATAGGTCAACTATTGTCTGGTTTAGTTTAATAACACCATTACATGACTAGGTAAATAGATCAACTATTCTACTATGGAGTTGTTTAGTTTAATAAACACCATTACATGACTAGGTAAATAGATCAACTATTCTACTATGGAGTTGTCTGGTTTAGTTTAATAACCATTACATGACTAGGTAAATAGGTCAACTATTGTCTGGTTTAGTTTAATAACACCATTACATGACTAGGTAAATAGATCAACTTTTCTACTATGGTGTTGTCTGGTTTAGTTTAATAACCATTACATGGGTTGAGCACTGCTGTGATGCGCATTATAGACTTGTTAATTCCCTTCATCTGAACATCGGAGTGTTAGCAACAATCACGCATGTCAGTTCAGTGACAGCATAACGGAAAAAATATATGTGGGAATACATTTATTTGCGAATATATTTATTTGGGAACTTATTTATTTGGGTTTCTTATTTATTTGGAAATATATTTATTTGGGAACATATTTATTTGGGAAAATATGTGGTAGAACAGACATGCTTCTGTATTTCTGTACTCTCCAAACTAGCCCCCTTCAGGAGAACTTTAACACCTGCACAAAAACACACACAGTTTCAGTGAGTGGTATGGCAATATAATGTAGGTATTGTTTAGTTCTGTCCATAGGAACATTGGATTCTGTTTGAAGTTGTGATCCGGCCGGCCGACTCACCTGCTAGATCAATACGCCAGCTTCAAAGAAAAACACACTCTTATTAATTTATAGAAACTTCTAGAAAGTTCTTGTATGAAGGGAAAAACCTCCAACTGTAGTGGAGAGAGAGAATTATTCATAAAACACCTAGAGAGAGGGAGTGAGGAAGGGAAAGAGAGCAAAGGGGAGGGAGAGAGAGAGGGAGGGAGCAGGGAGAGAGGGGGAGGGAGAGAGAGAGGGAGGGAGCAGGGAGAGAGGGGGAGGGAGAGAGAATTGTTATTAAAACACCTAGAGAGAGGGAGGGAGGGAGGGAGGGAGAGGGATGTAGCAGGGAGAGAAAGAGAGAGAGAGAGAGAGAGAGAGGGAGGGAGGGAGCAGGGAGAGAGAGAGAGGGAGCAGAGAATTGTTATTGAAACACCTAGAGAGAGGGAAGAGAGAGAGAGGGAGGGAGAGGGATGTAGCAGGGAGAGAAAGAGAGAGGGAGAGGGAGGGAGGGAGGGAGGGAGGGAGCAGGGATGTAGCAGGGAGAGAGAGAGGGAGAGGGAGGGAGGGAGCAGGGAGAAAGACAATTATTAAAACACCTAGAGAGAGGGAAGAGAGAGGGAGGGAGGGAGGGAGCGAGAAAGAGACGGTTGAAGGAACAGAGGTAGAGGAGAGAGATAGAGAGGAGACATGAGAGAGACCAACTACCTCATATAAATATTTAAATCAGCCACTGTTTGAAGTGGTGTGTGTGTGCGCGCGCGCGCGCGTGTGTGTGTGTGTGTGTTGGGGCTGAAGAGAAAGACACGGATTAGGTTTAGATGGCTGTTTAACGACTGTGTGTGTTTGTGTGTGTGTGTGTGTGTGTAACTCATTAAAGCAACCTATTTCTGCTCTCTGTTGTCCTATTTGCTGATTTGGGAGAATTTCCATGATAGGATTCAAAGTGTTCCTATTGGCTGTTGGGGCATGCAGCGATGGGACTGTTTTCTATTTAATGACATCAGTTTATCAACAGGAAGGAAGCATCTCAGGATGTTACAATGCATTAACATGTTCCTCTGTTTCACCTGAGAGACACACACCCAGTCTTACTATCTCTGTCATTGTCATGTGCCAGTGCTCAATCTTGTCAATCTGGCATCTGCACACACGCACACATACACACACACACAGACAATGACGCACACACACACACACACACACACACACAGACAATTCCACACAGACACACACACAGACAATGACACACAGACACACACACAGACAATGACACACAGACAATGACACACAGACACACACACAGACAATGACACACAGACACACACACAGACACAGATACACAGACAATGACAAACAGACACACACACAGACAATGACACACAGACACACACACAGACAATGACAAACAGACACACACACAGACAATGACACACAGACACACACATGTAGTCGACTGCTTTTTCATCATCAGCATTGTGTCAGCTCTGGTGTCAGGAGTTACCTACTGAATTCAGAGTAGTACTAATACACTACAACTGCGTGTGTGTGTGTGTGTGTGTGTGTGTGTGTGTGTGTGTGTGTGTACTCTTAGTAGGTGGAGGGAATCCTAACTCAGTCTGGTGAATCTGAGAGTTTCTCTTTCAACTAGAACTCCTTGCCCTCTCCACAAAACCAGCAGGACCTACAGACACACAAACACACGCTCAGTAGTTCCTGCTGTTTCATCTGACAGTTATTCCCTCTGTGCCGTCACTCTGTATTCACCCAGAATCCCATGCTGCTCCCTGCACCATCTCATCTCCCAGGTGGGACAGAAGGTGACCTCAACACAGACACACACACACTATATAAAGTACGATTATATGCCATGCTTCTAGCCTAATCTCGGGTGGTAGATCTAGATGTTAATGTTTACAGCAGCTTGAATCTCAGTGTCACTAATTCTTTTGATAGAGGTGGAGGAGCAGGGTTCATGTGGAGGACCAGGGTTCAGGTGGAGGAGCAGGGTTCAGGTGGAGGAGCAGGGTTCAGGTGGAGGAGCAGGGTTCTGGTGGATGAGCAGGGTTCTGGTGGAGGACCAGGGTTCTGGTGGAGGAGCAGGGTTCAGGTGGAGGAGCAGGGTTCAGGTGGAGGAGCAGGGTTCAGGTGGAGGAGCAAGGCTCTGGTGGAGGAGCAAGGCTCTGGTGGAGGAGGAGGGTTCAAGTGGAGGACCAGGGTTCTGGTGGAGGAGCAGGGTTCAAGTGGAGGACCAGGGTTCTGGTGGAGGAGCAGGGTTCAAGTGGAGGACCAGGGTTCAGGTGGAGGAGCAGGGTTCAGGTGGAGGAGCAGGGTTCAGGTGGAGGAGCAAGGCTCTGGTGGAGGAGCAGGTTTCTGATAGAGGTGGAGGAGCAGGTTTCTGATAGAGGTGAAGGAGCATGGTTCTGGTGGAGGAGCAGGGCTCTGGTGGAGGAGCAGGGATCTGGTGGAGGAGCAGGTTTCTGATAGAGGTGGAGGAGCATGGTTCTGGTGGAGGAGCAGGGTTCTGGTGGAGGAGCAGGGATCTGGTGGAGGAGCAGGGTTCTGGTGGAGGAGCAGGGTTCTGGTGGAGGAGTAGGGATCTGATGGAGGAGCAGGGTTCTGGTGGAGGAGCAGGGTTTTGATAAAGGTGGAGGAGCAGGGATCTGGTGGAGGAGCAGGGATCTGATGGAGGAGTAGGGATCTGATGGAGGACCAGGGATCTGATGGAGGACCAGGGATTAGATGGAGGACCAGGTTTCTGATGGAGGACCAGGTTTCTGATAGAGGTGGAGGAGCAGGGTTCTGGTGGAGGAGCAGGGTTCTGGTGGAGGAGCAGGGATCTGGTGGAGGACCAGGGATCTGATGGAGGACCAGGGTTCTGGTGGAGGAGCAGGGTTCTGATAGAGGTGGAGGAGCAGGGATCTGGTGGAGGAGCAGGATTCTGGTGGAGGTGGAGGAGCAGGGATCTGGTAGAGGAGCAGGGTTCTGATAGAGGTGGAGGAGCAGGGATCTGGTGGAGGTGCAGGGATCTGATGGAGGAGCAGGGTTCTTGTGGAGGACCAGGTTTCTGTTAGAGGTGGAGGAGCAGGGTTCTGGTGGAGGAGCAGGATTCTGATAGAGGTGGAGGAGCAGGGATCTGGTGGAGGAGCAGAGATCTGATGGAGGAGTAGAGATCTGATGAACCAGGTTTCTGCTAGAGGTGGAGGAGCAGGGTTCTGGTGGAGGTGGAGGAGCATGGTTCTGGTGGAGGAGCATGGTTCTGGTGGAGGTGGAAGAGCAGGGTTCTGGTGGAGGACCAGGGATCTGATGGAGGACCATGGATCTGATGGAGGACCAGGGATCTGATGGAGGACCAGGTTTCTGATAGAGGTGGAGGAGCAGGGTTCTGGTGGAGGAGCATGGTTCTGGTGGAGGAGCATGGTTCTGGTGGAGGACCATGGTTCTGGTGGAGGTGGAAGAGCAGGGTTCTGGTGGAGGACCAGGGATCTGATGGAGGACCATGGATCTGATGGAGGACCAGGGATCTGATGGAGAACCAGGTTTCTGATAGAGGTGGAGGAGCAGGGTTCTGGTGGAGGAGCATGGTTCTGGTGGAGGAGCATGGTTCTGGTGGCGGTGCAGGGTTCTGGTGGAGGTGGAAGAGCAGGGTTCTGGTGGAGGACCAGGGATCTGATGGAGGACCATGGATCTGATGGAGGACCAGGGATCTGATGGAGGACCAGGTTTCTGATAGAGGTGGAGGAGCAGGGTTCTGGTGGAGGTGGAAGAGCAGGGTTCTCGTGGAGGAGCATGGTTCTGGTGGAGGTGGAAGAGCAGGGTTCTGGTGGAGGTGCAGGGTTCTGGTGGAGGAGCAAGGTTCTGGTGGAGGAGCAGGTTTATTATAGAGGTGGAGGAGCATGGTTCTGGTGGAGGAGCAGGGCTCTGGTGGAGGAGCAGGGCTCTGGTGGAGGAGCAGGGTTCTGGTGGAGGAGCATGGTTCTGGTGGAGGAGCAGGGTTCTGATAGAGGTGGAGGAGCAGGGTTCTGATAGATGTGTAGGAGCAGGGTTCTGGTGGAGGAGCAGGGTTCTGGTGGAGGAGCAGGGTTCTGGTGGAAGAGCAAGGTTTTGGAGGAGGAGCAGCGTTCTGGTGGAGGAGCAGGGTTCTGGTGAAGGAGCAAGGTTCCGGTGGAGGACCAGGTTTCTGATAGAGGTGGAGGAGCAGGGTTCTGGTGGAGGAGCAGGGTTCTGGTGGAGGAGCAGGGTTCTGGTGGAAGAGCAAGGTTTTGGTGGAGGAGCAGCGTTCTGGTGGTGGAGCAGGGTTCTGAAAGAGGAGCAGGGTTCTGGTGGAGGAGCACGGCTCTGGTGGAGGAGCAGGGCTCTGGTGGAGGAGCAGGGTTCTGGTGGAGGTGGAAGAGCAGGGTTCTGGTGGAGGAACATGGTTCTGGTGGAGGTGGAAGAGCAGGGTTCTGGTGGAGGACCATGGATCTGATGGAGGACCAGGGATCTGATGGAGGACCAGGTTTCTGATAGAGGTGGAGGAGCAGGGTTCTGGTGGAGGAGCATGGTTCTGGTGGAGGAGCATGGTTCTGGTGGAGGAGCATGGTTCTGGTGGAAGTGCAGGGTTCTGGTGGAGGAGCAGGGTTCTGGTGGAGGAGCAAGGTTCTGGTGGAGGAGCAGGTTTATTATAGAGGTGGAGGAGCATGGTTCTGGTGGAGGAGCAGGGCTCTGGTGGAGGAGCAGGGTTCTGGTGGAGGAGCAGGGTTCTGGTGGAGGAGCAGGGTTCTGATAGAGGTGGAGGAGCAGGGTTCTGATAGATGTGGAGGAGCAGGGTTCTGGTGGAGGAGCATTGTTCTGGTGGAGGAGCAGGGTTCTGGTGGAGGAGCAGGTTTCTGATAGAGGTGGATGAGCATTGTTCTGGTGGAGGAACAAGGTTCCGGTGGAGGACCAGGTTTCTGATAGAGGTGGAGGAGCAGGGTTCTGGTGGAGGAGCAGGGTTCTGGTGGAGGAGCAGGGCTCTGGTGGAGGAACAGGGATCTGATGGAGGACCAGGGATCTGATGGAGGACCAGGTTTCTGATAGAGGTGGAGGAGCAGGGTTCTGATAGAGGTGGAAGAGCAGGGTTCTGATAGAGGTGGAGGTTGCGGGTGGAGGTGAAGGAGCAGGGTTCTGGTGGAGGAGCAGGGATCTGATAGAGGTGGAGGGTTCTGGTGGAGGTGGAGGATCATGGTTCTGGTGGAGGTGAAGGAGCAGGGTTCTGGTGGAGGGGTCTGGTGGAAGTGGAACAGGGTTCTGGTGGAGGTGGAGAAGCTGGGTTCTGGTGAAAGAGTAGGGTTTAAAGAAACCAGACAACTCCATAGTAGAATAGTTGATCTATTTACCTAGTAATGTAATGGTTATTAAACTAAATGATATAATAGTTGACCTATTTACCTTGTCATCTAGTGGTGTTATTAAACTAATCCAGACAACTCCATGGTAGAATAGTTGATCTATTTACCTAGTCATGTAATGGTGTCATTAAACTAAACCAGACAACTCCATAGTAGAATAGTTGATCTATGTACCTAGTCGTGTAATGGTTATTAAACTAAACGAGACAATAGTTGATCTATTTACCTAGTCATGTAATGGTGATATTAAACTAAACCAGACATTTCTATAGTTGAATAGTTGATATATTTACCTAGTCATGTAATGGTGTTATTAAACTAAACCAGACAACTCCATAGTAGAATAGTTGATCTATTTACCTATTGATGTAAAGCTGTTATTATACAAAACCAGACATCTCTATAGTAGAATAGTTTACCTATTTACCTAGTCATGTAATGGTGTTATTAAACTAAACCAGACAACTCCATAGTAGAATAGTTGATCTATTTACCTAGTCATGTAATGGTTATTAAACTAAACCAGACAGTAGAATAGTTTACCTATTTACCTAGTCATGTACTTGTGTTATTATACTTATCCAGACATCTACATAGTAGAATTGTTGATGTATTTATCTAGTCATGTAATGGTGTTATTAAACTAAACCAGACAATTCCATAGTAGAATAGTTGATCTATTTACCTAGTCCTGTAATGGTTATTAAACTAAACCAGACTACTCCATAGTAGAATAGTTGACCTATTTACCTAGTCATGTAATGGTGTTAATAAACTAAACCAGACAACTCCATAGTAGAATAGTTGATTTATTTACCTAGTCATGTAATGGTTATTAAACTAAACCAGACAACTCTATAGTAGAAAGGTTGACCTATTTACCTAGTCATGTAATGGTTATTAACTACTTAGGGAGCAGTGGGGTGCTAGCGCTAGCGCCCCACTCCCGACACTACCCGGTGAAATGTAAGGCGCCAAATTCAAAATCCAAAAGTTGAATTATTAAACATTCATCAATATACAAGTGTTGCATAGTCATCAAAAGCTCTGATTCTTGGCAATATCACAGCGTTGTCAGATTTCAAAATGGCTTCACTGCGAAAGCACAACATTTGATTGTTTGAGGATAGCCCCTCTCATATTTTATGCATCAGCATAAATCCATAACCAACGCGGGTCTCACAAAACGCATAAAATCGCTAATATAAAATCGCTTTCCTTTGATGATCGTCTGCTGAGGATAGTCCGAAGTGTCCAAGTAAGACAATTCATGCTTCTTTTGTTAGAAAAAGTAATTGTTTATGTCCATAAATCTCTGTTTGGTTGGCGCGTTATGTTCATAAAATACAGCGTCCACTCGCCCATTGAACCGTGAAGAGAACGCGTTCAACTTATACCTATACACTTGTCCAAGAACAATCAAACATCATTGATAATGTATCCTTAGGAACACTTTTATGTACATTTACTATAATATTTCAACCGGATTATAAACTGGACGATAGGAAAGGAAAAAAACACAGCGCGTGCGAGCCCATGAACGCGCCTCCTCTTCTGTTTACATCCAGTGACTAGTTCGAAATTCTTCTTCTATTACCATCCAGAGCAACCTAACATCACCAAACACTGTCTAGAGACTTGACATCCAGTGGAAGCAATAGGTACTGCAATCTTACTCCCAGATATGGCTGTTTTCAATAGGGAGAGGTTCAAAATGAGGCAATGTGTCAAAAACACTTTTTCCAGGACAGAAATTCCTCGGGTTTTCGCCTGCTATATCAGTTCTGTTATACTCACAGACAATATTTTAACTGTTTAGAAACGTCAGAGTGTTTCCTATCCAATAGTACTAATTATGTGCATATCCTAGTTTCTGGGCCTGAGTGGGAGGCATTTTACTTTGGGCACGCCAGACTCACCAAAACCGTCACCTCGGGAGCTGCTCCCTAAGAAGTTAAACTAACCAGACAATAGTTGACCTATTTACGTAGTCATGTAATAGTGTTATTAAACTAAACCAGACATCTCCATAGTAGAATAGTTGATTTATTTACCTAGTCATGTAATGGTTATTAAACTAAACCAGACAACTCCATAGTAGAATAGTTGACCTATTTACCTACTCTTGTAAGGGTGTTATGTAGAATAGTTTATCTATTTACCTAGTCATGTAATGGTTATTAAACTTAACCATACAACTCCATGGTAGAATAGTTGATCTATTTACCTAGTCATGTAATGGTGTTATTAAACTAAACAAGACAAATCCATAGTAGAATAGTTGACCTATTTACCTAGTCATGTAATGGTTATTAAACTAAACCAGACAATAGTTGACCTTATTACCTAGTCATGTAATGGTTATTAAACTTAACCAGACAACTTCATACTAGAATAGTTGATCTATTTACCTAGTCGTGTAATGGTTATTAAACTAAACCAGACATCTCTATAGTAGAATAGTTTACCTATTTACCTAGTCATGTAATATTGTCATTAAACTAAACCAGACAACTCCATAGTAGAATTGTCAGCTTCCTGCCTCCTGTTTGTCTCCGGGCCTCTAGAGGTCACCTGTGTTCCCCTCTGCCTTAGCTCTTCCTCGTGTGTCCTTATTAGTGTTATCCAGGTCACCTGTGCCTTGTTTCCCCTAGAGTATTTTAGCTGTGTTTTTTCCCCTTGTTCCTCACTTGGTTTTTGAGTCTTGGCTATGTGTCTCCTGCTGTGTCCCACAGAGTCTTTCCAAGTTATCTAAGCTATCCCAAGTAAGCTTTTCTAAGTTATTTTTATTTTATTTTTCTCCCCTCGTGGAGTTATTTTATTTTTCCTCCTGTTTTCTTTACTTTATCTCCGTTAGTATACCTCTTTCTGAGAAGAACTTTTGTTGGATTATTTTTGACTTGCAAAGAACCTTTCTTTAAATTAAATCTACTTTGCCTGGAGTATTGCCTTGAGTGTTTCGTTTGGGTCCAACTATACCTCCTCTGTGGCTAAGGGGTAGAACACCCAACTCTCCACATCTGAGACCTGAGTTCGAGCCCAGCCAGTGACAGAAAAACCAAGTCAATCATGGACTCAGAAACACTCAGTTCCAAGGACCTGTTGGCGGTGATCGCTCGACATGAGGCATCTTTCCAGCGCCATGAAGCTGTTCTCAGCTGACAAGAAGAGCTGATGGCCAGTCATTCTCAACTCCTGGCTGATATGATGAGTTCCATCCGCCAGCTCTTTGAACACCCCCTGGTCCTTCCCCTTCCTCCGGGTCACCCCCCAGTGGCAACAGGCCTTCTCCAGTGGCGGAGCCCCGACTACCACCTCCCAAGCCCTTTTCTGGAGATCCAAGTTCTTGCCAGGGTTTCCTCACCCAATGCTCCCTCACCTTCGAGCTCCAACCCTCAAGTTTTCCCACAGACCGTTCCAAGATTGCTTACATCATTACCCTTCTTTCAGACAAGGCGCTCTCCTGGGCCTCTGCGGTGTGGCAATCCCAGGAGGCCTGTTGTGACTCCTACGCGGCATTTGTAGAAGAGTTCAAGCGGGTGTTTGATCATCCTGTCAGTGGTCGGGAAGCTTCCAAGAGCCTACTGTCTCTCCGTCAGGGTTCCCAAAGCACGGCAGATTTTGCCATTGAATTTCGGACCATAGCAGCAAGGAGCGGATGGAATGATGAAGCGCTGAGGGTCTGTTTTCAGGGAGGGTTATCTGAGCCCCTTCAAGATGAGTTAGCCACCCGAGAACCAGCTGGGGATCTCGAGTCCCTCATAGCATTGGCCATCCGCCTGGACAGTCGTCTGAGAGAGCGGAGAACGGCTCGCCGCCAGGTGTCTCAGTCCCAAGTTCCTCTGAGCAGCTCTGTTTCTCCAGTTTGGGCTCCGTCATTCAGAGCTTCCCCGGCTCCTGAACAGCTCCAGGATTCCCCGGAGGACATGCAGTTAGGCCGTTCCAGGCTTTCTCCCAACGAAAGGGAATGTCGCATGAGGGAGCGTCGGTGCCTCTACTGCGGGGTTGCCGGCCACTTCCGCTCCACTTGCCCCGAGCTTTCGGGAAACGCCTGTCCCCGCCTAGCTACAGGAGGGCTGTGATGGGGAAAATTAGAGCTCCTCCTACTAACGCTGTCCTAGCTATTCCAGCCACTCTGTCCTGGGAGGGCCACCAGCATCGGGTCCAGGCTATGATCGATTCCGGCGCCGCAGGTGATTTCCTGGATTTAACCTTGGCTAAGGAACTTAAGATCCCTACCCAACTACTTCCTCAACCCCAGGCAGTTACCGCCTTAGATGGCAGACCTCTGGAACCAGGAAAAGTTACAGAGGCGACTCAGTCCCTGCGACTTACCATCTCTCAACACCAGCAGGAGGAGACCTTCTATCTCATTGACTCCCCCGAGTATCCTATTATCCTGGGTCACCCTTGGCTGTGCAGACATAATCCCCAGATCGACTGGCCTACTGGCACCATTCTAAGCTGGGGTCCCACTTGCCAACTCACCTGCATGCCTCAGAGTCCCTCAGCCCCTAGTATCCAGTTTCAAGAGTCTGTTGACATCTCCCGAGTCCCCAGTGTTTACCATCGGTTCAAGGCAGTGTTCAGCAAGTCCCGGGCTACTTCCTTACCGCCTCACCGCACGTATGACTGTGCCATTGATCTTCTCCCTGGTTCCTGCCCTCCTAGAGGTCGGATCTTTTCCTTATCCTCCCCCGAGCACTCAGCTATGGACACCTACATTAAGGTGTCCTTGGCAGCCGGCATCATCTGTGCCTCTACTTCCCCGGCTGGGGCGGGCTTCTTTTTTGTTGAAAAGAAAGACGGGGGTCTTAGGCCTTGTATTGATTACCGGGGACTCAACAAGATCACGGTTCGGAATCGATACCCCCTTTCTTCTCATGGCCACTGCTTTTGAGCTGCTTCAAGGGGCTTCCATTTTTACTAAACTGGATCTCCGCAATGCTTACCATCTCGTGCGGATCCGGCAAGGAGACGAATGGAAGACGGCCTTCAACACGCCCACGGGGCACTATGAATATCGGGTGATGCCGTTCGGGCTCACCAATGCCCCCGCAGTATTCCAAGCCCTGATTAATGATGTTCTCCGGGATATGCTTAATCTGTTCATCTTCGTGTACCTGGACGATATCCTCATCTTCTCGAGGTCACTGAAGGAGCATGAGGGGCATGTTAGCAGGGTTCTCCAGAGGCTCCTTGACAATCACCTCTACGTTAAACCTGAGAAGTGTGAATTTCATGTTTCCCAGACTCAGTTTCTCGGGTTTATTGTCACTCCCGGTCACCTAGAGATGGATCCCAAGAAGGTCAAAGCGGTCCACAACTGGCCCACACCTGCCACAGTCAAGGAGGTTCAACGGTTCATTGGCTTTTCTAACTTCTATCGGAAGTTCATTAAGAATTTCAGCTCTGTGGTAGCCCCCTTGACGACGCTTACAAAGGGAGGAGGGACCAAGATTCACTGGGGTCCGGAAGCAGCAGGGGCCTTCGAGGATCTCAAGCGCCGCTTCACTTCTGCTCCGATTCTGGTAATCCCTGACCCAGAAAGACCTTTCGTGGTGGAGGTGGACGCCTCAGAGGTGGGGGTGGGAGCCGTCCTGTCACAGAGGGGTGAGAATGGAAGATTACACCCTTGTGCCTTCATGTCTCGCCGCCTGTCCGAGGCCGAGCACAACTACCACGTGGGGGATCGAGAGTTGCTTACGGTAAAACTGGCCTTGGAAGAGTGGCGCCATTGGCTTGAGGGGGCTCAGCATCCTTTCCAGGTTCTCACAGACTACAAGAACCTGGAATATCTCCAACAGGCAAAGCGGATGAACCCTCGGCAAGCACGATGGTCCCTTTTTTTTAATCGATTCCAGTTTCTCCTGTCTTACAGACCTGGCACCAAGAACGTTAAGCCGGATGCCCTGTCTCGAGCCTATTCTCCCGAAATACAAGAGAAGCCCTTGGCATCGATTATTCCAAGGTCTAGGATCGTCGCACCTCTTCAGTGGGAACTAGAAAGAGGGGTACGAGAGGCCCTTGTCCATGAGCCCGATCCAGGCGGTGGTCCCGCCGGACGCCTGTACGTTCCTCTCTCTGTTCGGGCCCGCGTCCTTGCAGTGGGGTCATGAGTCGCCCTTGACATGCCATCCAGGTAGTGCTCGCACACTGGAATTCCTCCAGCGGCGGTTTTGGTGGCCGTCCATCAAGAAGGACGTGCAGGTCTATGTTGAGGCCTGCCCTGTGTGCAACCAGGGAAAGTCGACACGTCAGCGACCCCAGGGACTTCTCCATCCCTTACCTGTTCCTCGCAGGCCATGGTCACACCTCTCTCTGGACTTTGTTACGGGACTTCCTCCATCCCAGGGCAACACAGTCATCCTAGTGGTTGTAGACCGGTTCTCTAAGGCTGCCCGGTTTATTCCCCAGCCCAAGCTGCCTTCAGCCAAGGAGACTGCTGAGCTCCTCATGAACCATGTCTTCCGGATATTTGGAATTCCCCCTGGACGTTGTCTCCGACCGAGGTCCCCAATTCTCGTCCCGGTTTTGGGGGGGCCTTCTGCAGGCTTATTGGGGCCACAGCCAGCCTATCGTCTGGGTTCCATCCAGAGTCTAATGGCCAAACGGAACGGATTAATCAGGATCTGGAGACCACCTTGCGGTGTATGGCGGCCAGTAATCCCACGTCTTGGGCCACCTATATCATTTGGGCTGAATATGCCCACAACACCCTCCAGTCCTCAGCCACCGGATTGTCCCCCTTCGAATGCCAGTTCGGATACACCCCTCCATTATTTCCAGAGGAAGAGGCGCAAGTTGGTGTTCCCTCGGCTCAGCGCTTTGTCCAACGCTGTAGGCGGACCTGGAAGAAGGCCAGGCGTATCCTCCTTCGGACCTCCCAGAGATACCAAAGTCAGGCTAATCGCCGCCGCCGGACGGCCCCTAGTTTCCGAGCTGGTCAGAGAGTTTGGTTGGCCACTAAGAACCTGCCCCTCCGGGTCGAATCCAAGAAGCTTTCCCAGAAATACATCGGCCCTTTTCGCATAGCAAGGAAAGTTAACCCCGTTTCTTATCGTTTGGTTCTCCCTCGCTCCCTTAGAATTAACCCCACTTTCCATGTTTCATTACTAAAACCTGTCTTGTCTTCTCCCTTTGCCTCCCCACGCAGACCCCCTCCACCTCCCAGGATCATTGACGGCCAGCCAGCCTACACAGTGCGCCGGATACTGGACTCCCGGAGGGTCCAGAACTCTCTGCAGTATCTGGTGGACTGGGAGGGCTACGGGCCAGAGGAGCGCTCCTGGGTTCCAGCCAAGGACATCCTGGACCCAGGTTTGATCCGAGAGTTTCGCATCCTGAGGCCAGGGTGTTCTGGAAGGAACGTCAGGAGTCGTTCCTAGAGGAGGGGGTCCTGTCAGCTTCCTGCCTCCTGTTTGTCTCCGGGCCTCTAGAGGTCACCTGTGTTCCCTTCTGCCTTAGCTCTTCCTCGTGTGTCCTTATTAGTGTTATCCAGGTCACCTGTGCCTTGTTTCCCCTAGAGTATTTTAGCTGTGTTTTTTCCCCTTGTTCCTCACTTGGTTTTTGAGTCTTGGCTATGTGTCTCCTGCTGTGTCCCACAGAGTCTTTCCAAGTTATCTAAGCTATCCCAAGTAAGCTTTTCTAAGTTATTTTTATTTTATTTTTCTCCCCTCGTGGAGTTATTTTATTTTTCCTCCTGTTTTCTTTACTTTATCTCCGTTAGTATACCTCTTTCTGAGAAGAACTTTTGTTGGATTATTTTTGACTTGCAAAGAACCTTTCTTTAAATTAAATCTACTTTGCCTGGAGTATTGCCTTGAGTGTTTTGTTTGGGTCCAACTATACCTCCTCTGTGGCTAAGGGGTAGAACACCCAACTCTCCACATCTGAGACCTTAGTTCGAGCCCAGCCAGTGACAAGAATAGTTGATCTATTTACCTAGTCATGTAATGGTTATTAAACTAAACCTGACATCTCCAGTGTAGAATAGTTTATCTATATACCTAGTCATGTAATGGTGTTTAATAAACTAAACCAGACACCTCCATAGTAGAATAGTTGATCTATTTACCTAGTCATGTAATGGTTATTAAACTAAACCTGACATCTCCAGTGTAGAATAGTTTATCTATTTACCTAGTCATGTAATGGTGTTTAATAAACTAAACCAGGCACCTCCATAGTAGAATAGTTGATCTATTTACCTAGTCATGTAATGGTTATTAAACTAAACCAGACTACTCCATAGTAGAATAGTTGATCTATTTACCTAGTCATGTAATGGTTATTAAACTTAACCAGACAACTCCATACTAGAATAGTTGATCTATTTACCTAGTCATGTAATGGTTATTAAACTAAACCAGACAACTCCATAGTAGAATAGTTGATCTATTTACCTAGTCATTGTATGGTGTTATTAAACTAAACCAGACAACTCCATAGTAGAATAATTGACCTATTTACCTAGTCATGTAATGGTTATTATACAAAACCAGACATCTCCATAGTAGAATAGTTGATCTATTTACCTAGTCATTGTATGGTGTTATTAAACTAAACCAGACAACTCCATAGTAGAATAGTTGACCTATTTACCTAGTCATGTAATGGTTATTATACAAATCCAGACAACTCCATAGTAGAGTAGTTGATCTATTTACCTAGTCATGTAATGGTGTTATTAAACTAAACCAGTCAACTCCATAGAGGAATAGTTGATCTATTTACCTAGTCATGTAATGGTGTTATTAAACTAAACCAGTCAACTCCATAGTAGAATAGTTGATCTATTTACCTAGTCATGTAATGGTTATTAAACTAAACCAGACAACTCCATATTAGAAAAGTTGACCTATTTACCTAATCATGTACTGGTTATTGAACTAAACCAGACATCTCCATAGTAGAATAGTTGATCTATTTACCTAGTCATGTAATGGTGTTATTATACTAAACCAGACAACTCCATAGTAGAATAGTTGATCTATTTACCTAGTCATGTAATGGTGTTATTATACTAAACCAGACAACTCCATAGAGGAATAGTTGATCTATTTACCTAATCATGTAATGGTGTTATTAAACTAAACCAGAAACTCCATAGTAGAAAAGTTTACCAATTTACCTAGTCATGTAATGGTTATTAAACTAAACCAGACAACTCCATAGTAGAATAGTTGATCTATTTACCTAGTCATGTAATGGTGTTATTATACTAAACCAGACAACTCCATAGTAGTAAAGTTGACCAATTCACCTAGTCATGTAATGGTGATATTAAACTAAACCAGACAACTCCATAGTAGAATAGTTGATCTATTTATCTAGTCATGTAATGGTGTTATTAAACTAACCCAGACAACTCTATAGTAGAAAGGTTGACCTATTTACCTAGTCATGTAATGGTTATTAAACTAAACCAGACAACTCTATATTAGAATAGTTTACCTATTTACCTAGTCATGTAATGGTTATTAAACTAAACCAGACAACTCCATATTAGAAAAGTTGACCTATTTACCTAGTCGTGTAATGGTTATTAAACTAAACCAGACATTTCTATAGTTGAATAGTTGATCTATTTACCTAGTCATGTAATGGTGTTATTAAATTAAACCAGACAACTCCATATTAGAATAGTTGACCTATTTACCTAGTCATGTACTGGTGTTATTATACTAAACCAGACAACTCCATAGTTGAATTCTTCATCTATTTATCTAGTCATGTAACAGTGTTATTAAACTATACCAGACAACTCCATGTTAGAATTGTTGACCTATTTACCTAGTCATGTACTGGTGTTATTATACTAAACCAGACAACTCCCTAATATAATAGTTGATCTATTTACCTAGTCATGTAATGGTGTTATTAAACTAAACCAGATAACTCCATAGTAGAATAGTTGATCTATTACCTAGTCATGTAATGGTTATTAAACTAAACCAGACAACTCCATAGTAGAATAGTTGATCTATTTACCTAGTCATGTAATGGTGTTATTAAACTTAACCAGATAATTCCATAGTAGAATAGTTGATCTATTTACCTAGTCATGTAATGGTGATATTAAACTTAACCAGACAACTCCATTGTAGAATAGTTGATGTATTTATCTAGTCATGTAATGGTTATGAAACTAAACCAGACAACTCCATAGTAGAATAGTTGAACTATTTACCTAGTCGTGTAATGGTTATTAAACTAAACCAGACATTTCTATAGTTGTATAGTTGATCTATTTACCTAGTCATGTAATGGTGATATTAAACTAAACCAGACATCTCCATAGTAGAATAGTTGATCTATTTACCTAGTCATGTAATGGTGTTATTAAACTAACCCAGACAACTCTATAGTAGAAAGGTTGACCTATTTACCTAGTCATGTAATGGTTATTAAACTAAACCAGACAACTCCATATTAGAATAGTTTACCTATTTACCTAGTCATGTAATGGTTATTAAACTAAACCAGACAACTCCATATTAGAAAAGTTGACCTATTTACCTAGTCGTGTAATGGTTATTAAACTAAACCAGACATTTCTATAGTTGAATAGTTGATCTATTTACCTAGTCATGTAATGGTGATATTAAACTAAACCAGACAACTACATAGTAGAATAGTTGATCTATTTACCTATTGATGTAAAGCTGTTATTATACAAAACCAGACATCTACATAGTAGAATAGTTGATTTATTTACCTAGTCATTTAATGGTGATATTAAACTAAACCAGACAACTCTATAGTAGAAAGGTTGACCTATTTACCTAGTCATGTAATGGTTATTAAACTAAACCAGACAACTCCATAGTAGAATAGTTGATCTATTACCTAGTCATGTAATGGTTATTAAACTAAACCAGACAATTCCATAGTAGAATAGTTGATATATTTACCTAGTCATGTAATGGTGTTATTAACCTAAACCAGACAACATCATAGTAGAATAGTTACACTATTTACCTAGTCATGTAATGGTTATTAAACTAAACCAGACAACTCTGTAGTTGAATAGTTGACCTATTTACCTAGTCATGTAATGGTGTTATTAAACTAAACCAGACAACTCCATAGTAGAAAAGTTTAACAATTTACCTAGTCATGTAATGGTTATTAAACTAAACCAGACATTTCTATAGTTGAATAGTTGATCTAATTACCTAGTCATGTAATGGTGTTATTAAACTAAACCAGACAACTCCATAATAGAATATTTGATATATTAACATTTGATCTAAAGTTGTTATTATACAAAACCAGAACACTCTATAGTAGAATAGTTTACTTATTTACCTAGTCATGTAATGGTGTTATTAAACTAAACCAGACAACTCTATAGTAGAAAGGTTGACCTATTTACCTAGTCATGTAATGGTTATTAAACTAAACCAGACAACTCCATAGTAGAATAGTTGATCTATTACCTAGTCATGTAATGGTTATTAAACTAAACCAGACAACTCCATAGTAGAATAGTTGATCTATTTACCTAGTCATGTAATGGTGTTATTAACCTAAACCAGACAACATCATAGTAGAATAGTTAAACTATTTACCTAGTCATGTAATGGTTATTAAACTAAACCAGACAACTCCATAGTAGAATAGTTGACCTATTTACCTAGTCATGTAATGGTGTTATTAAACTAAACCAGATAACTCCATAGTAGAATAGTTGATCTATTACCTAGTCATGTAATGGTTATTAAACTAAACCAGACATTTCTATAGTTGAATAGTTGACCTATTTACCTAGTCATGTAATGGTGTTATTAAACTAAACCAGACAACTCCATAGTAGAATAGTTGACCTATTTACCTATTGATGTAAAGCTGTTATTATACAAAACCAGACATCTCCATAGTAGAATAGTTGATCTATTTACCTAGTCATATAATGGTGTTATTAAACTAAACCAGACAACTCCATAGTAGAAAAGTTGAACAATTTACCTAGTCATGTAATGGTGTTATTATACTAAACCAGACAACTCCATAGAGGAATAGTTGATCTATTTACCTAGTCATATAATGGTGTTATTAAACTAAACCAGACAACTCCATAGTAGAAAAGTTGACCAATTTACCTAGTCATGTAATGGTGTTATTATACTAAACCAGACAACTCCATAGAGGAATAGTTGATCTATTTACCTAGTCATGTAATGGTGTTATTAAACTAAACCAGAAACTCCATAGTAGAAAAGTTGACCAATTTACCTAGTCATGTAATGGTGTTATTAAACTAAACCAGACAACTCCATAGTAGAATAGTTGATCTATTTACCTAGTCATGTAATGGTGTTATTAAACTAAACCAGACAACTCCATAGTAAAATAGTTTATCTATTTACCTAGTCATGTAATGGTGTTATTAAACTAAACCAGAAACTCCATAGTAGAAAAGTTGACCAATTTACCTAGTCATGTAATGGTGTAATTATAATAAACCAGACAACTCCATCGTAGAATAGTTTATGTATTTATCTAGTCATGTAATGGTTATTAAACTAAACCAGACATTTTTATAGTTGAATAGTTGATATCTATTTACCTAGTCATGTAATGGTGTTATTAAACTAAACCAGACAACTCCATAATAGAATAGTTGATATATTACCTATTGATCTAAAGCTGTTATTATACAAAACCAGAACACTCTATAGTAGAATAGTTTACTTATTTACCTAGTCATGTAATGGTGTTATTAAACTAAACCAGACAACTCTATAGTAGAAATGTTTACCTATTTACCTAGTCATGTAATGGTTATTAAACTAAACCAGACAACTCCATAGTAGAATAGTTGATCTATTACCTAGTCATGTAATGGTTATTAAACTAAACCAGGCAACTCCATAGTAGAATAGTTGATCTATTTACCTAGTCATGTAATGGTGTTATTAACCTAAACCAGACAACATCATAGTAGAATAGTTAAACTATTTACCTAGTCATGTAATTTTTATTAAACTAAACCAGACAACTCCATAGTAGAATAGTTTACCTTTTTACCTAGTCATGTACTTGTGTTATTATACTTATCCAGACATCTACATAGTAGAATTGTTGATGTTTTTATCTAGTCATGTAATGGTTATTAAACTAAACCAGACATCTCCATAGTAGAATAGTTGACCTATTTACCTAATCATGTAATGGTTATTAAATTAAACTAGACAACTCCATATTAGAATAGTTGACCTATTTACCTAGTCATGTACTGGTGTTATTATACTAAACCAGACAACTCCATAGTTGAATTCTTCATCTATTTATCTAGTCATGTAATAGTGTTATTAAACTATACCAGACAACTCCATGTTAGAATTGTTGACCTATTTACCTAGTCATGTACTGGTGTTATTATACTAAACCAGACAACTCCCTAATATAATAGTTGATCTATTTACCTAGTCATGTAATGGTGTTATTAAACTAAACCAGATAACTCCATAGTAGAATAGTTGATCTATTACCTAGTCATGTAATGGTTATTAAACTAAACCAGACAACTCCATAGTAGAATAGTTGATCTATTTACCTCGTCATGTAATGGTGTTATTAAACTTAACCAGATAATTCCATAGTAGAATAGTTGATCTATTTACCTAGTCATGAAATGGTGTTATTAAACAGACCCAGACAACTCTATAGTAGAAAGGTTGACCTATTTACCTAGTCATGTAATGGTTATTAAACTAAACCAGACAACTCCATATTAGAATAGTTGACCTATTTACCTAGTCATGTAGTGGTTATTAAACTAAACCAGACATCTCCATATTAGAAAAGTTGACCTATTTACCTAGTCATGTACTGGTTATTAATTTAAACCAGACAACTCCATAGTAGAATAGTTGATCTATTTACCTAGTCATGTAATGGTGTTATTAAATTAAACCAGACAACTCCATATTAGAATAGTTGACCTATTTACCTAGTCATGTACTGGTGTTATTATACTAAACCAGACAACTCCATAGTTGAATTCTTCATCTATTTATCTAGTCATGTAACAGTGTTATTAAACTATACCAGACAACTCCATGTTAGAATTGTTGACCTATTTACCTAGTCATGTACTGGTGTTATTATACTAAACCAGACAACTCCCTAATATAATAGTTGATCTATTTACCTAGTCATGTAATGGTGTTATTAAACTAAACCAGATAACTCCATAGTAGAATAGTTGATCTATTACCTAGTCATGTAATGGTTATTAAACTAAACCAGACAACTCCATAGTAGAATAGTTGATCTATTTACCTAGTCATGTAATGGTGTTATTAAACTAAACCAGACAACTCCATAGTTGAATAGTTGATCTATTTACCTAGTCATGTAATGGTGTTATTAAACTTAACCAGACAACTCCATTGTAGAATAGTTGATGTATTTATCTAGTCATGTAATGGTTATGAAACTAAACCAGACAACTCCATAGTAGAATAGTTGAACTATTTACCTAGTCGTGTAATGGTTATTAAACTAAACCAGACATTTCTATAGTTGTATAGTTGATCTATTTACCTAGTCATGTAATGGTGATATTAAACTAAACCAGACATCTCCATAGTAGAATAGTTGATCTATTTACCTAGTCATGTAATGGTGTTATTAAACTAACCCAGACAACTCTATAGTAGAAAGGTTGACCTATTTACCTAGTCATGTAATGGTTATTAAACTAAACCAGACAACTCCATATTAGAATAGTTTACCTATTTACCTAGTCATGTAATGGTTATTAAACTAAACCAGACAACTCCATATTAGAAAAAGTTGACCTATTTACCTAGTCGTAATGGTTATTAAACTAAACCAGACATTTCTATAGTTGAATAGTTGATCTATTTACCTAGTCATGTAATGGTGATATTAAACTAAACCAGACAACTACATAGTAGAATAGTTGATCTATTTACCTATTGATGTAAAGCTGTTATTATACAAAACCAGACATCTACATAGTAGAATAGTTGATTTATTTACCTAGTCATTTAATGGTGTTATTAAACTAAACCAGATAACTCCATAGTAGAAAAGTTGACCAATTTACCTAGTCATGTAATGGTGTAATTCAACTAAACCAGACATCTCCATAGTAGAATAGTTGATCTATTTACCTAGTCATGTAATGGTGTTATTAAACTAAACCAGACAACTCCATAGTAGAAAAGTTTAACAATTTACCTAGTTATGTAATGGTTATTAAACTAAACCAGACAACTCTGTAGTAGAATAGTTGACCTATTTACCTAGTCGTGTAATGGTTATTAAACTAAACCAGACATTTCTATAGTTGAATAGTTGATCTATTTACCTAGTCATGTAATGGTGTTATTAAACTAAACCAGACAACTCCATAATAGAATAGTTGATATATTACCTATTGATCTAAAGCTGTTATTTTACAAAACCAGAACACTCTATAGTAGAATAGTTGATCTATTTACCTAGTCATGTAATGGTGATATTAAACTAAACCAGACAACTCTATAGTAGAAAGGTTGACCTATTTACCTAGTCATGTAATGGTTATTAAACTAAACCAGACAACTCCATAGTAGAATAGTTGATCTATTACCTAGTCATGTAATGGTTATTAAACTAAACCAGACAATTCCATAGTAGAATAGTTTATGTATTTATCTAGTCATGTAATGGTTGTGAAACTAAACCAGACAACTCTGTAGTTGAATAGTTGACCTATTTACCTAGTCGTGTAATGGTTATTAAACTAAACCAGACATTTCTATAGTTGAATAGTTGATCTATTTACCTAGTCATGAAATGGTGTTATTAAACTTAACCAGACAACTCTATAGTAGAAAGGTTGACCTATTTACCTAGTCATGTAATGGTTATGAAACTAAACCAGACAACTCTGTAGTAGAATAGTTGACCTATTTACCTAGTCGTGTAATGGTTATTAAACTAAACCAGACATTTCTATAGTTGAATAGTTGATCTATTTACCTAGTAATGTAATGGTGTTATTAAACTAAACCAGACAACTCCATAATAGAATAGTTGATATATTAACATTTGATCTAAAGTTGTTATTATACAAAACCAGAACACTCTATAGTAGAATAGTTTACTTATTTACCTAGTCATGTAATGGTGTTATTAAACTAAACCAGACAACTCTATAGTAGAAAGGTTGACCTATTTACCTAGTCATGTAATGGTTATTAAACTAAACCAGACAACTCCATAGTAGAATAGTTGATCTATTACCTAGTCATGTAATGGTTATTAAACTAAACCAGACAACTCCATAGTAGAATAGTTGATCTATTTACCTAGTCATGTAATGGTGTTATTAACCTAAACCAGACAACATCATAGTAGAATAGTTAAACTATTTACCTAGTCATGTAATGGTTATTAAACTAAACCAGACAACTCCATAGTAGAATAGTTGACCTATTTACCTAGTCATGTAATGGTTATTAAACTAAACCAGACAACTCCATAGTAGAATAGTTGATCTATTTACCTAGTCATGTAATGGTGTTATTAACCTAAACCTGACAACTCCATAGTAGAATAGTTGATGTATTTATCTAGTCATGTAATGGTTATGAAACTAAACCAGACAACTCCGTATTAGAATAGTTGACCTATTTACCTAGTCGTGTAATGGTTATTAAACTAAACCAGACATTTCTATAGTTGAATAGTTGACCTATTTACCTAGTCATGTAATGGTGTTATTAAACTAAACCAGACAACTCCATAGTAGAATAGTTGACCTATTTACCTATTGATGTAAAGCTGTTATTATACAAAACCAGACATCTCCATAGTAGAATAGTTGATCTATTTACCTAGTCATATAATGGTGTTATTAAACTAAACCAGACAACTCCATAGTAGAAAAGTTGAACAATTTACCTAGTCATGTAATGGTGTTATTATACTAAACCAGACAACTCCATAGAGGAATAGTTGATCTATTTACCTAGTCATATAATGGTGTTATTAAACTAAACCAGACAACTCCATAGTAGAAAAGTTGACCAATTTACCTAGTCATGTAATGGTGTTATTAAACTAAACCAGACAACTCCATAGTAGAAAAGTTGACCAATTTACCTAGTCATGTAATGGTGTTATTAAACTAAACCAGACAACTCCATAATATAATAGTTGATATATTACCTATTGATCTTAAGCTGTTATTATACAAAACCAGAACACTCTATAGTAGAATAGTTTACTTATTTACCTAGTCATGTAATGGTGTTATTAACCTGAACCAGACAACTTCATAGTAGAATAGTTGATCTATTTACCTAGTCATGTAATGGTTATTAAACTAAACCAGACAACTCCATAGTAGAATAGTTTACCTATTTACCTAGTCATGTATTAGTGTTATTAAACTAAACCAGACATCTCCATAGTAGAATAGTTGATTTATTTACCTTGTCATGTAATGGTGTTATTATACTTAACCAGATAACTCCATACTAGAATAGTTGATCTATTTACCTAGTCATGTAATGGTGTTATTAAACTAAACCAGATAACTCCATACTAGAATAGTTGATATATTTACCTAGTCATGTAATGGAGTTTTTAAACTAAACCAGACATCTCTATAGTAGAATAGTTGATCTATTTACCTAGTCATGTAATGGTGTTATTCAACTAAACTAGAAACTCCATAGTAGTAAAGTTGACCAATTTACCTAGTCATGTAATGGTGTTATTAAATTAACCCAGACAACTCCATAGTAGAATAGTTGACCTATTTACCTAGTCATGTAATGGTTATTAAACTAAACCAGACAACTCCATAGTAGAATTGTTGATCTATTTAACTAGTCATGTAATGGTTATTAAACTAAACCAGACAACTCCATATTAGAATAGTTTACCTATTTACCTAGTCATGTAATGGTTATTAAACTAAACCAGACAACTCCATATCAGAAAAGTTGACCTATTTACCTAGTCATGTACTGGTTATTAATTTAAACCAGACAACTCCATAGTAGAATAGTTGATCTATTTACCTAGTCATGTAATGGTGTTATTAAACTAAACCTTACAACTCCATAGTAGAATAGTTGATCTATTTACATAGTCATGTATTGGTGTTATTATACTTATCCAGACATCTACATAGTTGAATAGTTCATGTATTTATCTAGTCATTTAATGGTTTTTAAACTAAACCAGACAACTCCATAGTAGAATAGTTTATCTATTTACCTAGTCGTGTAACGGTTATTAAACTAAACCAGACAACTCCATAGTAGAATTGTTGATCTATTTTCCTAGTCATGTAATGGTGTTATTCATCTAACCCGGACAACTCTATAGTAGAATAATGTTTCTACTTACCTAGTCATGTAATGGTTATTAAACTAAACCAGACATTAGTTGACCTATTTACCTAGTCATGTAATGGTGTTATTATACTAAACCAGACAACTCCAAAGTAGAATAGTTGATCTATTTACCTAGTCATGTAATGGTGTTATTAAACTAAACTAGAAACTCCATAGTAGTAAAGTTGACCAATTTACCTAGTCATGTAATGGTGATATTAAACTAAACCAGACAACTCCATTGTAGAATAGTTGATGTATTTATCTAGTCATGTAATGATTAAGAAACTAAACCAGACAACTCCATAGTAGAATAGTTGACCTATTTACCTAGTCGTGTAATGGTTATTAAACTAAACCAGACATTTCTATAGTTGAATAGTTGATATATTTACCTAGTCATGTAATGGTGTTATTAAACTAAACCAGACAACTCCATAGTAGAATAGTTGATCTTTTTACCTATTGATGTAAAGCTGTTATTAAACTTAACCAGACAACTCCATAGTAGAATAGTTGACCTATTTACCTAGTCATGTAATGGTTATTAAACTAAACGAGACAACTCTATAGTAGAAAGGTTGACCTATTTACCTAGTCGTGTAATGGTTATTAAACTAAACCAGACATCTCTATAGTAGAATAGTTTACCTATTTACCTAGTCATGTAATATTGTTATTAAACTAAACCAGACAACTCCATTGTAGAATAGTTGATCTATTTACCTAGTCATGTAATGGTGTTATTAAACTAAACCAGACAACTCCATAATAGAATAGTTGAAAAATTACCTATTGATCTTAAGCTGTTATTATACAAAACCAGAACACTCTATAGTAGAATAGTTTACTTATTTACCTAGTCATGTAATGGTGTTATTAACCTAAACCAGACAACTTCATAGTAGAATAGTTGATCTATTTACCTAGTCATGTAATGGTTATTAAACTAAACGAGACAACTCTATAGTAGAAAGGTTGACCTATTTACCTAGTCGTGTAATGGTTATTAAACTAAACCAGACATCTCTATAGTAGAATAGTTGACCTATTTACCTAGTCATGTAATATTGTTATTAAACTAAACCAGACAACTCCATTGTAGAATAGTTGATCTATTTACCTAGTCATGTAATGGTGTTATTAAACTAAACCAGACAACTCCATAATAGAATAGTTGAAAAATTACCTATTGATCTTAAGCTGTTATTATACAAAACCAGAACACTCTATAGTAGAATAGTTTACTTATTTACCTAGTCATGTAATGGTGTTATTAACCTAAACCAGACAACTTCATAGTAGAATAGTTGATCTATTTACCTAGTCATGTAATGGTTATTAAACTAAACCAGACAAATCCATAGTAGAATAGTTTACCTATTTACCTAGTCATGTACTTGTGTTATTATACTTATCCAGACATCTACATAGTAGAATTGTTGATGTTTTTATCTAGTCATGTAATGGTTATTAAACTAAACCAGACATCTCCATAGTAGCATAGTTGACCTATTTACCTAATCATGTAATGGTTATTAAACTAAACCAGACATCTCTATAATAGAATAGTTGATCTATTTACCTAGTCATGTAATGGTGATATTAAACTAAACCAGACAACTCCATTGTAGAATAGTTGATGTATTTATCTAGTCATGTAATGGTTAAGAAACTAAACCAGACAACTCCATAGTAGAATAGTTGACCTATTTACCTAGTCGTGTAATGGTTATTAAACTAAACCAGACATTTCTATAGTTGAATAGTTGATATATTTACCTAGTCATGTAATGGTGTTATTAAACTAAACCAGACAACTCCATAGTAGAATAGTTGATCTTTTTACCTATTGATGTAAAGCTGTTATTAAACTTAACCAGACAACTCCATAGTAGAATAGTTGACCTATTTACCTAGTCATGTAATGGTGTTATTAAACTAAACCAGACAACTCCATAATAGAATAGTTGAAAAATTACCTATTGATCTTAAGCTGTTATTATACAAAACCAGAACACTCTATAGTAGAATAGTTTACTTATTTACCTAGTCATGTAATGGTGTTATTAACCTAAACCAGACAACTTCATAGTAGAATAGTTGATCTATTTACCTAGTCATGTAATGGTTATTAAACTAAACCAGACAACTCCATAGTAGAATAGTTTACCTATTTACCTAGTCATGTACTTGTGTTATTATACTTATCCAGACATCTACATAGTAGAATTGTTGATGTTTTTATCTAGTCATGTAATGGTTATTAAACTAAACCAGACATCTCCATAGTAGCATAGTTGACCTATTTACCTAATCATGTAATGGTTATTAAATTAAACCAGACAACTCCATATTAGAATAGTTGACCTATTTACCTAGTCATGTACTGGTGTTATTATACTAAACCAGACAACTCCATAGTTGAATTCTTCATCTATTTAACTAGTCATGTAATGGTGTTATTAAACTAAACCAGACAACTCCATATTAGAATAGTTGACCTATTTACCTAGTCATGTACTGGTGTTATTATACTAAACCAGACAACACCATAGTTGAATTCTTCATCTTTTTATCTAGTCATGTAATGGTGTTATTAAACTAAACCAGACAACTCCATATTAGAATAGTTTACCTATTTACCTAGTCATGTACTGGTGTTATTATACTAAACCAGACAACTCCCTAAAATAATAGTTGATCTATTACCTAGTCATGTAATGGTTGTTAAACTAAACCAGACAACTCCATAGTAGAATAGTTGATCTATTTACCTAGTCATGTAATGGTGTTATTAAACTAAACCAGACAACTCCATAGTAGAATAGTTGATCTATTTACCTAGTCATGTAATGGTGATATTAAACTAAACCAGACAACTCCATAGTAGAATAGTTCACCTATTTACCTAGTCGTGTAATGGTTATTAAACTAAACCAGACATTTCTATAGTTGAATAGTTGATCTATTTACCTAGTCATGTAAATGTGTTATTAATCTAACCCAGACAACTCTATAGTAGAAAGGTTGACCTATTCACCTAGTCATGTAATGGTTATGAAACTAAACCAGACAACTCCATAATAGAATAGTTTACCTATTTACCTAGTCGTGTAATGGTTATTAAACTAAACCAGACATTTCTATAGTTGAATAGTTGATCTATTTACCTAGTCATGTAATGGTTATTAAACTAAACCAGACAACTCCATATTAGAAAAGTTGACCTATTTACCTAGTCATGTACTGGTTATTAATTTATACCAGACAACTCCATAGTAGAATAGTTGATCTATTTACCTAGTCATGTAATGGTGTTATAAAACTAAACCTTACAACTCCATAGTAGAATAGTTGATCTATTTACATAGTCATGTATTGGTGTTATTATACTTATCCAGACATCTACATAGTTGAATAGTTAATGTATTTATCTAGTCATGTAATGGTTATTAAACTAAACCAGACAACTCCATAGTAGAATAGTTGAACTATTTACCTAGTCATGTAATGGTGTTATTAAACAAAACCAGACAACTCCATAGTAGAATAGTTGACCTATTTACCTAGTCGTGTAATGGTTATTAAACTAAACCAGACATTTCTATAGTTGAATAGTTGATCTATTTACCTAGTCATGTAATGGTGTTATTAAACTAACCCAGACAACTCTATAGTAGAAAGGTTGACCTATTCACCTAGTCATGTAATGGTTATTAAACTAAACCAGACAACTCCATAGTAGAATAGTTGATATATTTAACTAGTCATGTAATGGTTATTAAACTAACCCCAGACAACTCCATATTAGAAAAGTTTACCTATTTATCTAGTCATGTATTGGTTATTAAACTAAACCAGACAACTCCATATTAGAAAAGTTGACCTATTTACCTAGTCATGTACTGGTTATTAATCTAAACCAGACAACTCCATAGTAGAATAATTGATCTATTTACATAGTCATGTATTGGTGTTATTATACTTATCCAGACATCTACATAGTTGAATAGTTGATGTATTTATCTAGTCATGTAATGGTTATGAAACTAAACCAGACAACTCTATAGTAGAAAGGTTGACCTATTCACCTAGTCATGTAATGGTTATTAAACTAAACCAGACAACTCCATAGTAGAATAGTTGATCTATTTAACTAGTCATGTAATGGTTATTAAACTAAACCCAGACAACTCCATATTAGAATAGTTTACCTATTTATCTAGTCATGTAATGGTTATTAAACTAAACCAGACAACTCCATATTAGAAAAAGTTGACCTATTTACCTAGTCATGTAATGGTGTTATTAAACTAAACCAAACAACTCCATAGTAGAATAATTGATCTATTTACATAGTCATGTATTGGTGTTATTATACTTATCCAGACATCTACATAGTTGAATAGTTGATGTATTTATCTAGTCATGTAATGGCTATCATACTAAACCAGACAACCCCCTAGTTGAATAGTTGATCTATTACCTAGTCATGTAATGGTTATTATACTAAACCAGACAACTCCATAGTAGAATAGTTGACCTATTTACCTAGTCATGTAATGGTTATTAAACTAAACCAGACAACTCACTAATAGAATAGTTGATCTATTACCTAGTCATACAATGGTTACTAAACTAAACCAGACAACTCCCTAGTAGAATAGTTGATATATTTACATAGTCATGTATTGGTGTTATTAAACTAAACTAGACAACTCTTTAGTAGAATAGTTGATCTATTTACACAGTCATGTATTGGCGTCTTAAACTAAACCAGACAACTCCATAGTAGAATAGTTTATCTATTTACATAGTCATGTAATGGTTAATAAACTAAACGTGACATCTCCAGTGTAGAATAGTTGATCTCTTTACCTAGTCATGTAATGGTTAATAAACTAAACCTGACATCTCCAGTGTAGAATAGTTGATCTATTTACCTAGTCATGTAATGGTTATTAAACTAAACCAAACATCTCTATAGTAGAATAGTTTATCTATTTACCTAGTCATGTAATGGTGTTATTAAACTAAACTAGACAACTCCATAGTAGAATAGTTGATCTATTTACCTAGTCATGTAATGGTTATTAAACTAAACCAAACATCTCTATAGTAGAATAGTTTATCTATTTACCTAGTCATGTAATGGTGTTATTAAACTAAACTAGACAACTCCATTGTAGAATAGTTGATCTATTTACATAGTCATGTAATGGTTATTAAACTAAACCAGACAAGTCCATATTAGAATAGTTGACCTATTTACCTAGTCATGTAATGGTTATTAAACTAAACCAGATAACTCCATAGTAGAAAAGTTGATATATTTACCTAGTCATGTAATGGTGTTATTAAACTTAACCAGACAACATACTAGAATAGTGTATCTATTTACCTAGTCATGTAATGGTTATTAAACTAAACGAGACAACTCTATAGTGGAATTGTTGATCTATTTACCTAGTCATGTAATGGTGTCATTAAACTAAACCAGATAACTCCATAGTAGAAAAGTTGATCTATTTACCTAGTCATGTAATGGTGTTATTAAACTTAACCAGACAACATACTAGAATAGTTGATCTATTTACCTAGTCATGTAATGGTTATTAAACTAAACGAGACAACTCTATAGTGGAATTGTTGATCTATTTACCTAGTCATGTAATGGTGTTATAAAAAACTAAACCAGACAACTCCTAAGTATAAAAGTTGACCTATTTACCTAGTCATTTAATGGTGTTATTAAACTTAACCAGACAACTCCATAGTAGAATTGGTGATCTTTTTACCAGTCATGTAGTGGTTATTAAAGTAAACCAGACAACTCCATAGTAGAATAGTTGACCTATTTAACTAGTCATGTAATGGTTATTAAACTAAACCTGACATCTCCATAGTAGAATAGTTGACCTATTTACCTAGTCATGTAATGGTGTTATTAAACTAATCAAGACAACTCCATAGTAGAATAGTTGATCTATTTACATTGTCATGTAATGGTGTTATTAAACTAAACCAGACAACTCCTAGGTACAAATGTTGACCTATTTACCTATTCATGTAAGGGAGTTAATCAACGAAAACAGACAACTCAGTAGTTGAATAGTTGACCTATTTAACTAGTCTTGTAATGGTGTTATTAACTTAAACCAGACAACTCCATAGTAGAATAGTTGATATATTTACCTAGTCATGTAATGGTGTTATTAAACTAAACCAGACAACTCTATAGTAGAATAGTTGATATATTTACCTAGTCATGTAATGGTGTTATTAACCTAAACCAGACAACTCCATAGTAGAATAGTTGATCTTTTTAGCTAGTCATGTAATGGTGTTATTAAACTAAACCAGACAACTCTTTAGTAAAATAGTTGATCTATTTACCTATTCATGTAATGGTGTTATTAAACTAAACCAGATAACTCCATACTAGAATAATTTACCTATTTACCTAGTCATGTAATGGTTATTAAACTAAACCAGACAACTCCATAGTAGAATAGTTGATCTATTTACCTAGTCATGTAATGGTGTTATTAAACTAAACCAGACAACTCCATAGTAGAATAGTTGATCTATTTACCTAGTCATGTAATGGTGTTATTAATCTTAACCAGATAACTCCATACTAGAATAGTTGATATATTTACCTAGTCATGTAATGGTTATGAAATTAAACCAGACATCTCCATAGTAGAAAAGTTGACCAATTTACCTAGTCATGTAATGGTGTTATAAAACTAAACCAGACAACTGCGTAGTAGAATAGTTAATCTATTTACCTAGTCATGTAATGGTTATGAAACTAAACCAGACAACTCTATAGTAGAAAGGTTGACCTATTCACCTAGTCATGTAATGGTTATTAAACTAAACCAGACAACTCCATAGTAGAATAGTTGATCTATTTAACTAGTCATGTAATGGTTATTAAACTAAACTAGACAACTCCATAGTAGAATAGTTGATATATTTACCTAGTCATGTAATGGTGTTATTAAACTAAACCAGACAACTCCATAGTAGAATAGTTGATCTTTTTACCTATTGATGTAAAGCTGTTATTAAACTTAACCAGACAACTCCATAGTAGAATAGTTGACCTATTTACCTAGTCATGTAATGGTGTTATTAAACTAAACCAGACAACTCCATAATAGAATAGTTGAAAAATTACCTATTGATCTTAAGCTGTTATTATACAAAACCAGAACACTCTATAGTAGAATAGTTTACTTATTTACCTAGTCATGTAATGGTGTTATTAACCTAAACCAGACAACTTCATAGTAGAATAGTTGATCTATTTACCTAGTCATGTAATGGTTATTAAACTAAACGAGACAACTCTATAGTAGAAAAGTTGACCTATTTACCTAGTCGTGTAATGGTTATTAAACTAAACCAGACATCTCTATAGTAGAATAGTTTACCTATTTACCTAGTCATGTAATATTGTTATTAAACTAAACCAGACAACTCCATTGTAGAATAGTTGATCTATTTACCTAGTCATGTAATGGTGTTATTAAACTAAACCAGACAACTCCATAATAGAATAGTTGAAAAATTACCTATTGATCTTAAGCTGTTATTATACAAAACCAGAACACTCTATAGTAGAATAGTTTACTTATTTACCTAGTCATGTAATGGTGTTATTAACCTAAACCAGACAACTTCATAGTAGAATAGTTGATCTATTTACCTAGTCATGTAATGGTTATTAAACTAAACCAGACAACTCCATAGTAGAATAGTTTACCTATTTACCTAGTCATGTACTTGTGTTATTATACTTATCCAGACATCTACATAGTAGAATTGTTGATGTTTTTATCTAGTCATGTAATGGTTATTAAACTAAACCAGACATCTCCATATTAGCATAGTTGACCTATTTACCTAATCATGTAATGGTTATTAAATTAAACCAGACAACTCCATATTAGAATAGTTGACCTATTTACCTAGTCATGTACTGGTGTTATTATACTAAACCAGACAACTCCATAGTTGAATTCTTCATCTATTTAACTAGTCATGTAATGGTGTTATTAAACTAAACCAGACAACTCCATATTAGAATAGTTGACCTATTTACCTAGTCATGTACTGGTGTTATTATACTAAACCAGACAACACCATAGTTGAATTCTTCATCTTTTTATCTAGTCATGTAATGGTGTTATTAAACTAAACCAGACAACTCCATATTAGAATAGTTTACCTATTTACCTAGTCATGTACTGGTGTTATTATACTAAACCAGACAACTCCTAAAATAATAGTTGATCTATTACCTAGTCATGTAATGGTTGTTAAACTAAACCAGACAACTCCATAGTAGAATAGTTGATCTATTTACCTAGTCATGTAATGGTGTTATTAAACTAAACCAGACAACTCCATAGTAGAATAGTTGATCTATTTACCTAGTCATGTAATGGTGATATTAAACTAAACCAGACAACTCCATAGTAGAATAGTTCACCTATTTACCTAGTCTAATGGTTATTAAACTAAACCAGACATTTCTATAGTTGAATAGTTGATCTATTTACCTAGTCATGTAAATGTGTTATTAATCTAACCCAGACAACTCTATAGTAGAAAGGTTGACCTATTCACCTAGTCATGTAATGGTTATGAAACTAAACCAGACAACTCCATAATAGAATAGTTTACCTATTTACCTAGTCGTGTAATGGTTATTAAACTAAACCAGACATTTCTATAGTTGAATAGTTGATCTATTTACCTAGTCATGTAATGGTTATTAAACTAAACCAGACAACTCCATATTAGAAAAGTTGACCTATTTACCTAGTCATGTACTGGTTATTAATTTATACCAGACAACTCCATAGTAGAATAGTTGATCTATTTACCTAGTCATGTAATGGTGTTATAAAACTAAACCTTACAACTCCATAGTAGAATAGTTGATCTATTTACATAGTCATGTATTGGTGTTATTATACTTATCCAGACATCTACATAGTTGAATAGTTAATGTATTTATCTAGTCATGTAATGGTTATTAAACTAAACCAGACAACTCCATAGTAGAATAGTTGAACTATTTACCTAGTCATGTAATGGTGTTATTAAACAAAACCAGACAACTCCATAGTAGAATAGTTGACCTATTTACCTAGTCGTGTAATGGTTATTAAACTAAACCAGACATTTCTATAGTTGAATAGTTGATCTATTTACCTAGTCATGTAATGGTGTTATTAAACTAACCCAGACAACTCTATAGTAGAAAGGTTGACCTATTCACCTAGTCATGTAATGGTTATTAAACTAAACCAGACAACTCCATAGTAGAATAGTTGATATATTTAACTAGTCATGTAATGGTTATTAAACTAACCCCAGACAACTCCATATTAGAAAAGTTTACCTATTTATCTAGTCATGTATTGGTTATTAAACTAAACCAGACAACTCCATATTAGAAAAGTTGACCTATTTACCTAGTCATGTACTGGTTATTAATCTAAACCAGACAACTCCATAGTAGAATAATTGATCTATTTACATAGTCATGTATTGGTGTTATTATACTTATCCAGACATCTACATAGTTGAATAGTTGATGTATTTATCTAGTCATGTAATGGTTATGAAACTAAACCAGACAACTCTATAGTAGAAAGGTTGACCTATTCACCTAGTCATGTAATGGTTATTAAACTAAACCAGACAACTCCATAGTAGAATAGTTGATCTATTTAACTAGTCATGTAATGGTTATTAAACTAAACCCAGACAACTCCATATTAGAATAGTTTACCTATTTATCTAGTCATGTAATGGTTATTAAACTAAACCAGACAACTCCATATTAGAAAAGTTGACCTATTTACCTAGTCATGTAATGGTGTTATTAAACTAAACCAAACAACTCCATAGTAGAATAATTGATCTATTTACATAGTCATGTATTGGTGTTATTATACTTATCCAGACATCTACATAGTTGAATAGTTGATGTATTTATCTAGTCATGTAATGGCTATCATACTAAACCAGACAACCCCCTAGTTGAATAGTTGATCTATTACCTAGTCATGTAATGGTTATTATACTAAACCAGACAACTCCATAGTAGAATAGTTGACCTATTTACCTAGTCATGTAATGGTTATTAAACTAAACCAGACAACTCACTAATAGAATAGTTGATCTATTACCTAGTCATACAATGGTTACTAAACTAAACCAGACAACTCCCTAGTAGAATAGTTGATATATTTACATAGTCATGTATTGGTGTTATTAAACTAAACTAGACAACTCTATAGTAGAATAGTTGATCTATTTACACAGTCATGTATTGGCGTCTTAAACTAAACCAGACAACTCCATAGTAGAATAGTTTATCTATTTACATAGTCATGTAATGGTTAATAAACTAAACGTGACATCTCCAGTGTAGAATAGTTGATCTCTTTACCTAGTCATGTAATGGTTAATAAACTAAACCTGACATCTCCAGTGTAGAATAGTTGATCTATTTACCTAGTCATGTAATGGTTATTAAACTAAACCAAACATCTCTATAGTAGAATAGTTTATCTATTTACCTAGTCATGTAATGGTGTTATTAAACTAAACTAGACAACTCCATAGTAGAATAGTTGATCTATTTACCTAGTCATGTAATGGTTATTAAACTAAACCAAACATCTCTATAGTAGAATAGTTTATCTATTTACCTAGTCATGTAATGGTGTTATTAAACTAAACTAGACAACTCCATTGTAGAATAGTTGATCTATTTACATAGTCATGTAATGGTTATTAAACTAAACCAGACAAGTCCATATTAGAATAGTTGACCTATTTACCTAGTCATGTAATGGTTATTAAACTAAACCAGATAACTCCATAGTAGAAAAGTTGATATATTTACCTAGTCATGTAATGGTGTTATTAAACTTAACCAGACAACATACTAGAATAGTGTATCTATTTACCTAGTCATGTAATGGTTATTAAACTAAACGAGACAACTCTATAGTGGAATTGTTGATCTATTTACCTAGTCATGTAATGGTGTTATAAAAAACTAAACCAGACAACTCCTAAGTATAAAAGTTGACCTATTTACCTAGTCATTTAATGGTGTTATTAAACTTAACCAGACAACTCCATAGTAGAATTGGTGATCTTTTTACCAGTCATGTAGTGGTTATTAAAGTAAACCAGACAACTCCATAGTAGAATAGTTGACCTATTTAACTAGTCATGTAATGGTTATTAAACTAAACCTGACATCTCCATAGTAGAATAGTTGACCTATTTACCTAGTCATGTAATGGTGTTATTAAACTAATCAAGACAACTCCATAGTAGAATAGTTGATCTATTTACATTGTCATGTAATGGTGTTATTAAACTAAACCAGACAACTCCTAGGTACAAATGTTGACCTATTTACCTATTCATGTAAGGGAGTTAATCAACTAAAACAGACAACTCAGTAGTTGAATAGTTGACCTATTTAACTAGTCTTGTAATGGTGTTATTAACTTAAACCAGACAACTCCATAGTAGAATAGTTGATATATTTACCTAGTCATGTAATGGTGTTATTAAACTAAACCAGACAACTCTATAGTAGAATAGTTGATATATTTACCTAGTCATGTAATGGTGTTATTAACCTAAACCAGACAACTCCATAGTAGAATAGTTGATATTTTTAGCTAGTCATGTAATGGTGTTATTAAACTAAACCAGACAACTCTTTAGTAAAATAGTTGATCTATTTACCTATTCATGTAATGGTGTTATTAAACTAAACCAGATAACTCCATACTAGAATAATTTACCTATTTACCTAGTCATGTAATGGTTATTAAACTAAACCAGACAACTCCATAGTAGAATAGTTGATCTATTTACCTAGTCATGTAATGTTGTTATTAAACTAAACCAGACAACTCCATAGTAGAATAGTTGATCTATTTACCTAGTCATGTAATGGTGTTATTAAACTTAACCAGATAACTCCATACTAGAATAGTTGATATATTTACCTAGTCATGTAATGGTTATGAAATTAAACCAGACATCTCCATAGTAGAAAAGTTGACCTATTTACCTAGTCATGTAATGGTGTTATTAAACTAAACCAGACAACTCCATAGTAGAATAATTGATCTATTTACATAGTCATGTATTGGTGTTATTATACTTATCCAGACATCTACATAGTTGAATAGTTGATGTATTTATCTAGTCATGTAATGGCTATCATACTAAACCAGACAACCCCCTAGTTGAATAGTTGATCTATTACCTAGTCATGTAATGGTTATTATACTAAACCAGACAACTCCATAGTAGAATAGTTGACCTATTTACCTAGTCATGTAATGGTTATTAAACTAAACGAGACAACTCACTAATAGAATAGTTGATCTATTACCTAGTCATACAATGGTTACTAAACTAAACCAGACAACTCCCTAGTAGAATAGTTGATATATTTACATAGTCATGTATTGGTGTTATTAAACTAAACTAGACAACTCTATAGTAGAATAGTTGATCTATTTACACAGTCATGTATTGGCGTCTTAAACTAAACCAGACGACTCCATAGTAGAATAGTTTATCTATTTACCTAGTCATGTAATGGTTAATAAACTAAACGTGACATCTCCAGTGTAGAATAGTTGATCTCTTTACCTAGTCATGTAATGTTTAATAAACTAAACCTGACATCTCCAGTGTAGAATAGTTGATCTATTTACCTAGTCATGTAATGGTTATTAAACTAAACCAAACATCTCTATAGTAGAATAGTTTATCTATTTACCTAGTCATGTAATGGTGTTATTAAACTAAACTAGACAACTCCATAGTAGAATAGTTGATCTATTTACCTAGTCATGTAATGGTTATTAAACTAAACCAGACAAGTCCATATTAGAATAGTTGACCTATTTACCTAGTCATGTAATGGTGTCATTAAACTAAACCAGATAACTCCATAGTAGAAAAGTTGATATATTTACCTAGTCATGTAATGGTGTTATTAAACTTAACCAGACAACATACTAGAATAGTGTATCTATTTACCTAGTCATGTAATGGTTATTAAACTAAACGAGACAACTCTATAGTGGAATTGTTGATCTATTTACCTAGTCATGTAATGGTGTTATTAAACTAAACCTGACATCTCCAGTGTAGAATAGTTGACCTATTTACCTAGTCATGTATTAGTGTTATTAAACTAAACCAGACATCTCCCTAGTAGAATAGTTGATATATTTACATAGTCATGTATTGGTGTTATTAAACTAAACTAGACAACTCTATAGTAGAATAGTTGATCTATTTACACAGTCATGTATTGGCGTCTTAAACTAAACCAGACAACTCCATAGTAGAATAGTTTATCTATTTACCTAGTCATGTAATGGTTAATAAACTAAACGTGACATCTCCAGTGTAGAATAGTTGATCTCTTTACCTAGTCATGTAATGGTTAATAAATTAAACCTGACATCTCCAGTGTAGAATAGTTGATCTATTTACCTAGTCATGTAATGGTTATTAAACTAAACCAAACATCTCTATAGTAGAATAGTTTATCTATTTACCTAGTCATGTAATGGTGTTATTAAACTAAACTAGACAACTCCATAGTAGAATAGTTGATCTATTTACCTAGTCATGTAATGGTTATTAAACTAAACCAGACAAGTCCATATTAGAATAGTTGACCTATTTACCTAGTCATGTAATGGTGTTATTAAACTTAACCAGACAACATACTAGAATAGTGTATCTATTTACCTAGTCATGTAATGGTTATTAAACTAAACGAGACAACTCTATAGTGGAATTGTTGATCTATTTACCTAGTCATGTAATGGTGTTATTAAACTAAACCTGACATCTCCAGTGTAGAATAGTTGACCTATTTACCTAGTCATGAAATGGTGTTATTAACCTGAACCAGACAACTTCATAGTAGAATAGTTGATCTATTTACCTAGTCATGTAATAGTTATTAAACTAAACCAGACAACTCCATAGTAGAATAGTTTACCTATTTACCTAGTCATGTATTAGTGTTATTAAACTAAACCAGACATCTCCCTAGTAGAATAGTTGATATATTTACATAGTCATGTATTGGTGTTATTAAACTAAACTAGACAACTCTATAGTAGAATAGTTGATCTATTTACACAGTCATGTATTGGCGTCTTAAACTAAACCAGACAACTCCATAGTAGAATAGTTTATCTATTTACCTAGTCATGTAATGGTTAATAAACTAAACGTGACATCTCCAGTGTAGAATAGTTGATCTCTTTACCTAGTCATGTAATGGTTAATAAACTAAACCTGACATCTCCAGTGTAGAATAGTTGATCTATTTACCTAGTCATGTAATGGTTATTAAACTAAACCAAACATCTCTATAGTAGAATAGTTTATCTATTTACCTAGTCATGTAATGGTGTTATTAAACTAAACTAGACAACTCCATAGTAGAATAGTTGATCTATTTACCTAGTCATGTAATGATTATTAAACTAAACCAGACAAGTCCATATTAGAATAGTTGACCTATTTACCTAGTCATGTAATGGTGTCATTAAACTAAACCAGATAACTCCATAGTAGAAAAGTTGATCTATTTACCTAGTCATGTAATGGTGTTATTAAACTTAACCAGACAACATACTAGAATAGTGTATCTATTTACCTAGTCATGTAATGGTTATTAAACTAAACGAGACAACTCTATAGTGGAATTGTTGATCTATTTACCTAGTCATGTAATGGTGTTATTAAACTAAACCTGACATCTCCAGTGTAGAATAGTTGACCTATTTACCTAGTCATGAAATGGTGTTATTAACCTGAACCAGACAACTTCATAGTGGAATAGTTGATCTATTTACCTAGTCATGTAATGGTGTTATTATACTAAACCAGATAACTCCATACTAGAATAGTTGATCTATTTACCTAGTCATGTAATGGTGTTATTAAACTAAACCAGATAACTCCATACTAGAATAGTTGATATATTTACCTAGTCATGTAATGGAGTTTTTAAACTAAACCAGACATCTCTATAGTAGAATAGATGATCTATTTACCTAGTCATGTAATGGTGTTATTCAACTAAACTAGAAACTCCATAGTAGTAAAGTTGACCAATTGACCTAGTCATGTAATGGTGTTATTAAACTAAACCAGACATCTCTATAGTAGAATAGTTGATATATTTACCTAGTCATGTAATTGTGTTATTAAACTAAACTAGAAACTCCATAGTAGTGAAGTTGACCAATTTACCTAGTCATGTAATGGTGTTATTAAATTAACCCAGACAACTTTATAGTAGAAAGGTTGACCTATTTACCTAGTCATGTAATGGTTATTAAACTAAACCAGACAACTCCATAGTAGAATTGTTGATCTATTTAACTAGTCATGTAATGGTTATTAAACTAAACCAGACAACTCCATATTAGAATAGTTTACCTATTTACCTAGTCATGTAATGGTTATTAAACTAAACCAGACAACTCCATATTAGAAAAGTTGACCTATTTACCTAGTCATGTACTGGTTATTAATTTAAACCAGACAACTCCATAGTAGAATAGTTGATATATTTACCTAGTCATGTAATGGTGTTATTAAACTAAACCTTACAACTCCATAGTAGAATAGTTGATCTATTTACATAGTCATGTATTGGTGTTATTATACTTATCCAGACATCTACATAGTTGAATAGTTCATGTATTTATCTAGTCATTTAATGGTTATTAAACTAAACCAGACAACTCCATAGTAGAATAGTTGATCTATTTACCTAGTCATGTAACGGTTATTAAACTAAACCAGACAACTCCATAGTAGAATAGTTGATCTATTTTCCTAGTCATGTAATGGTGTTATTCATCTAAACCGGACAACTCTATAGTAGAATAATTTTTCTACTTACCTAGTCATGTAATGGTTATTAAACTAAACCAGACATTAGTTGACCTATTTACCTAGTCATGTAATGGTGTTATTATACTAAACCAGACAACTCCATAGTAGAATAGTTGATCTATTTACCTAGTCATGTAATGGTGTTATTAAACTAAACTAGAAACTCCATAGTAGTAAAGTTGACCAATTTACCTAGTCATGTAATGGTGTTATTAAACTAAACCAGACATCTCTATAGTAGAATAGTTGATCTATTTACCTAGTCATGTAATGATGATATTAAACTAAACCAGACAACTCCATTGTAGAATAGTTGATGTATTTATCTAGTCATGTAATGGTTAAGAAACTAAACCAGACAACTCCATAGTAGAATAGTTGACCTATTTACCTAGTTGTGTAATGGTTATTAAACTAAACCAGACATTTCTATAGTTGAATAGTTGATATATTTACCTAGTCATGTAATGGTGTTATTAAACTAAACCAGACAACTCCATAGTAGAATAGTTGATCTATTTACCTATTGATGTAAAGCTGTTATTAAACTTAACCAGACAACTCCATAGTAGAATAGTTGACCTATTTACCTAGTCATGTAATGGTTATTAAACTAAACGAGACAACTCTATAGTAGAAAGGTTGACCTATTTACCTAGTCGTGTAATGGTTATTAAACTAAACCAGACATCTCTATAGTAGAATAGTTTACCTATTTACCTAGTCATGTAATGGTTATTAAACTAAACCAGACAACTCACTAATAGAATAGTTGATCTATTACCTAGTCATGTAATGGTTATTAATCTAAACCAGACAACTCCCTAGTAGAATAGTTGATCTTTTTACATAGTCTTGTATTGGTGTTATTAAACTAAACCAGCCAACTCTATAGTAGAATAGTTAATCTATTTACATAGTCATGTATTGGTGTCTTAAACTAAACCAGACAACTCCATAGTAGAAGAGTTGATCTATATACCTAGTCATGTAATGGTTATTAAACTAAACCATACCACTCCATAGTAGAATAGTTGATCTATTTACCTAGTCATGTAATGGTTATTAAACTAAACCAGACAACTCCATATTAGAATAGTTGACCTATTTACCTAGTCATGTAATGGTTATTAAACTAAACGAGACAACTCTATAGTGGAATTGTTGATCTATTTACCTAGTCATGTAATGGTGTTATAAAACTAAACCAGACAACTCCTAAGTATAAAAGTTGACCTATTTACCTAGTCATTTAATGGTGTTATTAAACTTAACCAGACAACTCCATAGTAGAATTGGTGATCTTTTTACCAGTCATGTAGTGGTTATTAAACTAAACCAGACAACTCCATAGTAGAATAGTTGATCTATTTACCTAGTCATGTAATGGTGTTATTAAACTAATCAAGACAACTCCATAGTAGAATAGTTGATCTATTTACCTAGTCATGTAATGGTGTTATTAAACTAAACCAGACAACTCCTAGGTACAAAGGTTGACCTATTTACCTATTCATGTAAGGGAGTTAATCAACTCAAACAGACAACTCAGTAGTTGAATAGTTGACCTATTTACCTAGTCTTGTAATGGTGTTATTAACCTAAACCAGACAACTCCATAGTAGAATAGTTGATCTATTTACCTAGTCATGTAATGGTGTTATTAAACTAAACCAGACAACTCTATAGTAGAATAGTTGATCTATTTACCTATTCATGTAATGGTGTTATTAAACTAAACCAGATAACTCCATACTAGAATAATTTACCTATTTACCTAGTCATGTAATGGTTATTAAACTAAACCAGACAACTCCATAGTAGAATAGTTGATCTATTTACCTAGTCATGTAATGGTGTTATTAAACTAAACCAGACAACTCCGTAGTAGAATAGTTAATCTATTTACCTAGTCATGTAATGGTGTTATTAAACTAAATCAGATAACTCCATACTAGAATAGTTGATATATTTACCTAGTCATGTAATGGTTATGAAACTAAACCAGACATCTCCATAGTAGAAAAGTTGACCAATTTACCTAGTCATGTACTGGTTATTAATCTAAACCAGACAACTCCATAGTAGAATAATTGATCTATTTACATAGTCATGTATTGGTGTTATTATACTTATCCAGACATCTACATAGTTGAATAGTTGATGTATTTATCTAGTCATGTAATGGCTATCATACTAAACCAGACAACCCCCTATTTGAATAGTTGATCTATTACCTAGTCATGTAATGGTTATTATACTAAACCAGACAACTCCATAGTAGAATAGTTGACCTATTTACCTAGTCATGTAATGGTTATTAAACTAAACCAGACAACTCACTAATAGAATAGTTGATCTATTACCTAGTCATATAATGGTTATTAAACTAAACCAGACAACTCCCTAGTAGAATAGTTGATATATTTACATAGTCATGTATTGGTGTTATTAAACTAAACTAGACAACTCTATAGTAGAATAGTTTATCTATTTTTATTTATTTATTTATTTTATTTATTTCACCTTTATTTAACCAGGTAGGCAAGTTGAGAACAAGTTCTCATTTACAACTGCGACCTGGCCAAGATAAAGCAAAGCAGTTCGACACACAACAACACAGAGTTACACATGGAATAAAACAAACATACAGTCAATAATACAGTAGGAAAAAAAGAAATCTATATACAAAGAGTGCAAATGAGGTAGGATAAGGAAGGTAAGACAATAAATAGGCCATGGTGGCAGAGTAATTACAATATAGCAATTTAACACTGGAATGGTAAAAGAAAACTGTGCAGTAGATGAATGTGCAATGTAGAAAAACTGGGGTGCAAAGGAACAAGATAAATAAATAAATACGGTAGGGGATGAGGTAGTTGGTTGGGCTATTTACAGATGGGCTATAAACAGGTACAGTGGTCTGTACACTGCTCTGACAGCTGGTGCTTAAAGCTGTTGAGGGAGATAAGTGTCTCCAGTTTCAGAGATTTTTGAAGTTCGTTCCAGTCATTGGCAGCAGAGAACTGGAAGGAGAGTCGGCCAAAGGAGGAATTGGCTTTGGGGGTGACCAGTGAGATATACCTGCTGGAGCGCAGTGCTACGGGTTGGTGCTGCTAAGGTGACCAGCGAGCTGAGATAAGGTGGGACTTTACCTAGCAGGGACTTGTAAATGACCAGGAGCCAGTGGATATGGCGACGAGTGTAAAGTGAAGGCCAGCCTACGAGAGTGTACAGGTCGCAGTGGTGGGTGGTATATGGGGCTTTGGTAACAAAACGGATGGCACTGTGATAGACTGCATCCAGTTTGTTGAGTAGAGTATTGGAGGCTATTTTGTAAATTACATCACCGAAGTCGAGGATCGGTAGGATGGTCAGTTTTACGAGGGTAAGTTTGGCAGCATGAGTGAAGGAAGCTTTGTTGCGAAATAGGAAGCCAATTCTAGATTTAATTTTAGATTGGAGATGTTTGATGTGAGTCTGGAAGGAGAGTTTACAGTCTAACCAGACACCTTTACCTAGTCATGTAATGGTTAATAAACTAAACGTGACATCTCCAGTGTAGAATAGTTGATCTATTTACCTAGTCATGTAATGGTTATTAAACTAAACCAGACAACTCTATAGTAGAATAGTTGATCTATTTACCTATTTAAGGAACGTTGTCATTAATCTAAACCAGTTAACTCCATAGTTGAATAGTTTGTCTATTAACCTAGTCATGTAATGGCGTTATTAAACTAAACCAAACATCTCTATAGTAGAATAGTTTATCTATTTACCTAGTCATGTAATGGTGTTATTAAACTAAACTAGACAACTCCATAGTAGAATAGTTGATCTATTTACCTAGTCATGTAATGGTTATTAAACTAAACCAGACAAGTCCATATTAGAATAGTTGACCTATTTACCTAGTCATGTAATGGTGTCATTAAACTAAACCAGATAACTCCATAGTAGAAAAGTTGATCTATTTACCTAGTCATGTAATGGTGTTATTAAACTTAACCAGACAACATACTAGAATAGTGTATCTATTTACCTAGTCATGTAATGGTTATTAAACTAAACGAGACAACTCTATAGTGGAATTGTTGATCTATTTACCTAGTCATGTAATGGTGTTATTAAACTAAACCTGACATCTCCAGTGTAGAATAGTTGACCTATTTACCTAGTCATTTAATGGTGTTATTAAACTAAACCAGACAACTCCATAGTAGAATAGTTGACCTATTTACCTAGTCATGTAATGGTTATTAAACTAAACCTGACATCTCCATAGTAAAATAGTTGACCTATTTACCTAGTCATTTAATGGTGTTATTAAACTAAACCAGACAACTCCATAGTAGAATAGTTGATTTATTTACCTAGTCATGTAATGGTTATTAAACTAAACCAGACAACTCCATACTAGAATTGTTTATCTGTTTACCTAGTCATGTAATGGTGTTATTAAACTAAACCAGACATCTCCATAGTATAATAGTTGATCTATTTACCTAGTCATGTAATGGTTATTAAACTAAACCAGACAATAGTTGATCTATTTACCTATTCATGTAATAGTGTTATTAAACTAAACCAGACATCTCCATAGTAGAATAGTTTATTTATTTACCTTGTCATGTAATGGTTATTAAATTAAACCAGATATCTCCATAGTAGAATAGTTGACCTTTTTTCTGCCCCAACCCATCTGGACAAAAAAGCGTGTGTGAGCAAGGAGGCCTACAAACCTGACTCAGTTACACCAGCACTATCAAGAGGAATGTGCCAAAATTCACCCAACTAACAAAATGTTTGACCCAAGTTCAACAATTTAAATTCAATGCTACCAAATTCTAATTGAGTGTATGTAAACGTCTGACCAACTGGGAATGTTATGAAAACAATAAAAACTGAAATAAATCATCCTCTCTACTATTATTCTGACATTTCACATTCTTAAAATAAAGTGGTGATCCTAACTGACCTAAGACAGGGCATTATTACTAGGATTAAATGTCAGGAATTGTGCAAAACTGTGTTTAAATGTATTTAGCTAAGGTGTATGTAAACTTCCGACTTCAACTGTATATGTACAAATATTTTTAACATCCCTAGCCACGTCCTCAGAGAATGCGCAGACCAGCTGGCTGGTGTGTTTACGGACATATTCAATCAATCCCTATCCCAGTCTGCTGTTCCCAAATGCTTCAAGAGGGCCACCATTGTTCCTGTCCCAAGAAAGCTAAGGTAACTGAGCTAAACGACTATCGCCCAGTATCACTCACTTCCATCACCATGAAGTGCTTTGAGAGACTAGTCAAGGATCATATCACCTCCACCCTACCTGACACCCTAGACCCACTCCAATTTGCTTACCGCCCCAATAGGCCCACAGACGACGCAATCCCAATCACACTGTACACTGCCCTAACCCATCTGGACAAGAGGAAGAAGAAGTAAGTAAGAATGCTGTTCATCGATTACAGCTCAGCATTTAACACCATAGTACCCTCCAAACACATCTCCCTTGCTCTGATCCTCAACACTGGGTCCCACAAGGGTGCGGACTCAGCCCTCTCCTGTACTCCCTGTTCACCCATGACTGCATGGCCATGCACGCCTCCAACTCAATCATCAAGTTTGCAAACGACACTACAGTGGTAGACTTGATTACCAATAACGACGAGACGGCAGTAGTGGAGAAGGTGGAAAGTTTTAAGTTCCTTGGCTTACACGTCACGGACAAACTGAAATGGTCTACCCACACAGACAGCGTGGAGAAGAAGGCACAACAGTGCCTCTTCAATCTCAGGAGGCTGAAGAAAGATGCACAACTTTTACAGATGCACAATGAGAGCATTCTCTCAGGCTGTATCACCGCCTGGTATGGCAACTGCACCATCCACAACTGCATCACTGGAGGAAAACGACCTGCCCTCTAGGACACCTACAGCACCCGATGTCACAGGAAGGCCAAAAAGATAATCAAGGACAACAACCACCCGAGCCACTGCCTGTTCACACCGTTACCATCCAGAAGGTGAAGTCAGTACATGTGCATCAAAGCTGGGACTGAGATACTGAAAAACAGCTTCTATCTCAAGGCCATCAGACTGTTAAACAGCCATTACTAACATAGAGAGGCTGCTGCCTACTTACAGACTTGAAATCATTGGCCACTTTAAACATAGGAATTGGATGTAACAATGTATCACTAGCCACTTTAAACAATTTTGTATATAATGTTTACGTATCCGACATACTCATATCAAATGTATACACTGTACTCTAAACCATCTACTTAATCTTGCCTATGATTGATTGATTTAATCCCTACCATTGTGTCACTGAGTTATCATAATGCTTCAGCAAATGTCCATTATCCCAGGGGCGTTGGAAGACACAATGTAAGTAACCTAATTTCTGTCCCTCTAACTGCCCTGAATGCCTCTGTTGATCCTACAGCTATTGTATGCAGTAATCATGTGCCTATGAACCAGAGTTTTGTTGTTAACACTGAGGCGGTGTGCCATAGCAGGAATTCCACTATGTGCAGCTCACCCTGCACTAACATAAATAACATGAACATGTCTACTTCTGCTAAACCTCCCAGTAAAGCAATGAAAACAATCAAGCATCCCAGAAAAGTGCTGAAAATAGCCGACGTTAACATATGTAGCTTAAGAAACAAGGTTCGTGAAATCAAGAATTTGCTAGTAACAGATGACATTCCTATCTCTGAAATTCACTTAGATAATACCTTTGATGATACAGTTGTAGCAATACATGGTTTTAAATAAAGAAATGCCAAAGGTGGAGGTGCCATTTATATTCAGAACCACATTCCTGTAAAGCTTAGAGAGGATCTCATGTTAAATACTGTTGAAGTAATATGACTACAGATTCATCTGCCTCACCTAAAGCCCATTCTGGTGGGAAGCTGCTACAGACCACCAAGTGCTAACAGTCAGTATCTGGATAACATGTGTAAAATGCTTGATTAAGTAAGGTGTTTTCTGGGGTATCTGTACTTTACTCAAATAATTTATATTTTTGACAACTTCACTATATTCCTAAATAAAATAATGTACTTTTTACTCCATACATTTTCCCTGACTCGTTACATTTTGAATACTTAGAAGGACAGCAAAAGTGTCCAATTCAGACCCTTATTAAGAGAAAATCCTTGGTCATCCCAACTGCCTCTTATCTGGCGCTAACTAAAAACATACACTTCATTTGTAAATTATGTCTGAGTAGTGGAGTGTGGTCCTGGCTATGCGTAAATAAAATAAATAAAAAACATTGTGCCGGTTTGCTTAATATAAGGAATTTGAAATGGTTCATACTTTTACTTTTACTGGTGATACTTAATTAGATTTTCTTTTGATACTTAAATATATTTTAAACCAAATACTTTTAGACTTTAACTTAAGTAGTATTTTACTGGGTGACTATCACTTTTACTTCAGTCCATTTCTATATTACTTTTACTCAAGCAAGACATTGCATATTTTTTCCACCACTGATTGTCTGTAAAATGGCCTCCAAGATAAACTAATAGTCAAATAACCTAAAAGTTAAGCTAATTGCCTGTTAAATAGACTGCAATTGTATGTTAAATAGCATCCAAGTTAAACTTATTTTTCTGTTAAAAGCCCCAAGTTAACCTAATATTCTGTTGAATAGCTTCCAAGTTAAACTAATTGTCTGTTAAATAGCATCCAAGTTGAACTAATAATCTGTTAACTAGACTCTAAGTTAACTTCTTAGGGAGCGGCAGCAGATGTGACGGTTTTGGAGAGTCTGGCGTGCCCAAAGTAAAATGCCTGCCACTCAGGCTCTTAAAATAGGATATGCACATAATTAGTACTATTGGATAGGAAACACTCTGAAGTTTCTAAAAGTGTTAACATAATGTCTGTGAGTATCACAGAACTGATATAGCAGGCAAAAACCCGAGGAAAATCCATCCGGAAATGCAGTTTTTGGTGACATTTGCTCTGTTTGACACTCTCCCCATTGACTTCAAGGCAATCCAGCTCCTGGATTGCAGTACCTATGGCTTCCACTAGATGTCAACAGTCTATATACAAAGACTGGGAATGATTGGAGTAAGCAGAACGGATAGGAACAGGAAATGGTAAGGGGACCTGAAATGTCAACAAGTTTTATCGGGCGCGAGTTTTCTCGGACACGCCCCACTTTATTTTACTTATATAACGTTTAGGTGACCATCCGAGTGAAATATTATCGCTAATATTCATAAAAGGATAGCTAAGGATGCATTATAACTGGTATTTGATTTGTTTAGGAAAGGTTTATAGGTATATTTGAACGCGTTCTCTTCACGTTTCAATGGGCGATTCGACGTTGGATTTTCTGAACATAACGCGCCAACCAAACTGAGATTTATGGATATAATAAATGACTTTTTCTAACAAAAGAACCATTGGGTGTCTTCGTTGGACACTTGGGAAGCCCTCAGCAGAAGTTCGGTACGTAAGGGATTTGTTTTCGCTGTGAAATGGGTTTTGTGTGAACCGCGCTGGTTTATAAATTTATGCTAATAGATAAATATTGTAGTTGCTATCCTCAAACAATCAAATGTTGTCCTTTCGCCCTAAAACCTTTTTGAAATCTGACAACGCTGTGATATACACCCTGTTCACTGATGACTGCATGGCCAGGCACAACTCCACCACAATCATCAAGTTTGCCAATGACACAACAGTGGTAGGCCTGATCACCAACAATGATGAGACAGCCTATAGGAAGGAGGTCAGAGACCTGGCTGTGTGGTGCCAAGACAACAACCTCTCCCTCAACGTCATCAAGACAAAGGAGATGATTGTGGCCTACATGAAAAGCAGGACCGAGCACAACCCCCATTCTCATCAACGGGGCTGCAGTGGAACAGGTTGAGAGCTTCAACTTCCTTGGTGTCCACATGACCAACAAACGATCATGGTCCAAACACACCAAGACAGTCGTGAAGAGAGGACGACAAAGCCTATTCCGCCTCAAAAGGTTCTTCAGCTGCACCATCGAGATCATCCTCACTGGTTGCATCACTGCCTGGTATGGCAACAGCTCGGCCTCTGACCGCAAGGCACTACAAGCAGTGTCAGAGGAAAGCCCTAAAAATTGTCAAAGACTCCAGCCACACTAATCTTGGACTGTTCTCTCTGCTACAGCATGGCAAGCGGTACAGGATCGCCAAGTCTAGGTCCAAAGGGCTTCTTAACTGCTTTTACCCCCAAGTCATAAGACTCCTGAACAGCTAATCAAAGGGCTACCCAGATCCCTCTTTTACGCTGCTGCTACTCTCTGTTTATTATCTATGTACATATGTATTACCTCAATTACCTCGACTAACCAGTGCCCCCTCACATTGACTCTGTTCCGGTACCCCCTCTATATAGCCTCGCTATTGTTATTTTACTGCTGTTTCATTATTTGTTACTTTTATTTTCTGTTTGTTACTTAACACTTTTTTTTCTTAAAACGTCTTAAAGCATTGTCGGTTAAGGGCTTGTAAGTAAGCATTTCACTGTAAGGTTGTAAACCTGTTGTATTCGACGCATGTGACAAATAAAATGTGATTTGATTTGAATTGAAACAGTGAAGAACAAACACCATTGTAAATACAACCCATATTCATGTTCATTTATTTTCCCTTTTGTACTTTAACTATTTGCACAAGGTTGCAACAGTGTGTATAGACATAAAATGACATTTGAAATGTCTTTATTCTTTTGGAACTTTTGTGAGTGTTATGTTGAAATTGAGAGAGAGCAAGAGAGAGAGAGAGAGAGAGAGAGAGAGAGAGAGAGAGAGAGAGAGAGAGAGAGAGAGAGAGAGAGAGAGAGAGAGAGAGAGAGAGAGAGAAATAGAGGGAGAGGAAGAGAGAGAAAGAGAAAGAGAGAGAGAGAGAGAGAGAAATAGAGGGAGAGGAAGAGAGAGAAAGAGAAAGGGAGAGAGAGAGTGCGTGAGTGCTGTGCTATCATTATTTTAATGAAGAAGACAAAAGAGTTCGGCAGCTCATTGTTGATTGGACGGGAGGAGTGGAGCGTCACAACGTGTGTGAGTGTGTGTGTGGGGGTGGGTTATGGGGGTTCAGGCTGGTGGCTGTCAGTGCCTGAGGCAGGGTTGAGGGGTCATGGCCCCTAGGGGGTGGCAGGGCCACACTAACCAGGGGAGTTCTTCTCAATTAGCAGCACAGGAACACCAGGCTGTCCAACCACACACACACCTCAAACTCTCTGCTCTGCTCACACATACATCTCACAGTACTACAGTCACATAGTACTGTCATTCACATACGCATCTAGTGTGTTATACCCTGTTCACACCATCCTGCCGAACCGACTCCAAACTTACTGTGTTATCCTGTTGACCCCAGCTATACTGTGTAATCGTGATGACCCCAACCGTACCGTACTATATTGGATATTACTGTTAATAACTACAGTGGACAAATAACCAAGCCGGTTCGTAGCCCTAACCCTATCTCAGTAACATTATCTCAATAGAACCGCTCTAACCCTAACCATATCTGAGTGGTACAGCTCTAACATTAACCATATCTCAATAGAACAGCTCTAATCTTAACCCTATCTCAGTGGTACAGCTCTAACCCTAACCCTATCTCAGCGGTACAGCTCTAACCCTAACCCTATCTCAACAGAACAGCTCTATCCATAACCCCTTCTCAGTGGTACAGCTCTAACCCTAACCCTATCTAAGTAGTACAGCTCTAGAACTAACTCTGTCTCAGTGGTACAGCTCTAACCCTATCTCAGTGGTAAAGATCTAACCCTAACCATATCTCAGTGTACAGCTCTAATCCTAAACCGTTTGCAATAGAACATCTCTAACCATAACCCTATCTCATTGGTACAGCTCTAACCCTATCCCTATCTCAGTGGTACAGCTCTAACCCTAACCCTATCTCAGTGGTACAGCTCTAACCCTAACCCTTTCTCAGGTAGTACAGCTCTAACCTTATCTCAGTGGTACAGCTCTAAACATGACACTATCTCAGTGGTACAGCTCTAACCCTATCTCAGTGGTACAGATCTAACCCTTAACCTATCTCAGTGGTACAGATCTAACCCTAACCCCATCTCAGTTGTACAGCTCTAACCCTAGGCCTTACTCATTGGAACAGCTCTAACCCTACCCCTATCGCAATAGAACAGCTCTAACCATAACCCCTTCTCAGAGGTACAATTCTAACCCTAGACCTATCTCAGTGGTACAGCTCTAACCCTATCTCAGTTGTACAGCTCTATCCCTAATCCTATCTCAGTATTACAGCTCTAACACCAACCCTATCTCAATAGAACAGCTCTAACCCTAAACCTAGCTCAGTAGTACAGCTCTAACCCTAACCCTATCTCAATAGAACAGCTCTAACTCAAACCCTACCTCAGTGGTACAGCTCTAATGCTAACACTATCTCAGTATTACAGCTCTAACCCTAAGCCTAGCTCAGTAGTACAGCTCTAACCCTAACCCTATCTCAGTTATACAGCTCTAACCCTAACACAATCGCAATAGAACAGCTCTAACCATAAACCTTTCTCAGTGGTACAGCTGTAACCTAACCCTATCGCAATAGAACTGCTCTAACCATAACCCCTTCTCAGTGGTACAGCTCTAACCCTAACCCTATCTCAATAGAACATCTCTAACTTAACCCTATCTCAATAGAACAGCTCTAACCTTATCCCATTCGAAGTGGTACAGATCTAGTCCTAACCCCATCTCAGTGGTACAGCTCTAACATAACCCTTTCTCAATAGAACAGCTCTAACCCTAACCCTATCTCAATCGAACTGCTCTAACCCTAACCCTATCTCAATAGAACAGCTCTAACCCTAACCCTATCTCAGTAGAACAGCTCTAACCCTAAGCCTATCTCAGTGGTACAGCTCTAACCCTAACCCTATCTCAATAGAACAGCTCTAACATAACCCTTTCTCAATAGAACAGCTCTAACCCTAACCCTATCTCAATCAAACTGCTCTAACCCTAACCCTATCTCAATAGAACAGCTCTAACCCTAACCCTATCTCAGTAGAACAGCTCTAACCCTATCTCAATAGAACAACTCTAACCCTAACCCCAAACTCAGTAGTACAGCTCTAGACCTAACCCTATTTTAGTGGTACAGCTCTAACTCTATCTCAGTAGAACAGCTCTAACCCTAACCCTTTCTCAGTAGTACAGCTCTAACCCTTTCTCGGTGGTACAGCTCTAACCCTATTCCTATCTAAATAGAACAGCTCCAACCATAACCTCTTCCCAGTGGTATAGCTTTAACCCTTATCCTGTCTCAGTGGTTAAACCCTAACCCTATCGCAGTAGAACAGCTCTAACCATAACCCTGTCTCAGTGGTTCAGCTCTAACCCTAACCCTATCTCAGTGGTACAGCTCTTACCCTAACCCTTTCTCAGTAGTACAGCTCTAACCCTAACCCTATCTCAATAGAACATCTCTAACCTAACCCTATCTCAATAGAACAGCTCTAACCTTATCCCATTCGAAGTGGTACAGATCTAGTCCTAACCCCATCTCAGTGGTACAGCTCTAACACTAAACCTATCTCAATAGAACAGCTCTAACATCACCCTTTCTCAATAGAACAGCTCTAACCCTATCCCTATCTCAATCGAACTGCTCTAACCCTAACCCTATCTCAATAGAACAGCTCTAACCCTAACCCTATCTCAGTAGTACAGCTCTAACCCTAACCCTATCTCAATAGAACATCTCTAACCTAACCCTATCTCAATTATAACAGCTCTAACCTTATCCCATTCGAAGTGGTACAGATCTAGTCCTAACCCCATCTCAGTGGTACAGCTCTAACACTAACCCTATCTCAATAGAACAGCTCTAACCCTAAGCCTATCTCAGTGGTACAGCTCTAACCCTAACCCTATCTCAATAGAACAGCTCTAACATAACCCTTTCTCAATAGAACAGCTCTAACCCTAACCCTATCTCAATCGAACTGCTCTAACCCTAACCCTATCTCAATAGAACAGCTCTAACCCTAACCCTATCTCAGTAGAAAAGCTCTAACCCTATCTCAATAGAACAACTCTAACCCTAACCCCAAACTCAGTAGTACAGCTCTAGACCTAACCCTATTTTAGTGGTACAGCTCTAACTCTATCTCAGTAGAACAGCTCTAACCCTAACCCTATCTCAGTAGTACAGCTCTAACCCTAACCCTATCTCAGTAGTACAGCTCTAACCCTTTCTCGGTGGTACAGCTCTAACCCTATTCCTATCTAAATAGAACAGCTCCAACCATAACCTCTTCCCAGTGGTATAGCTCTAACCCTAACCCTATCTCAGTGGTACAGATCTAACCCTAACCCTATCTCAGTGGTACAGATCTAACCCTAACCCTATCGCAATAGAACAGCTCTAACCATAACTCCTTCTCAGTGGTAAAGCTTTAACCCTTATCCTGTCTCAGTGGTTAAACCCTAACCCTATCGCAGTAGAACAGCTCTAACCATAACCCTGTCTCAGTGGTTCAGCTCTAACCCTAACCCTATCTCAGTGGTACAGCTCTTACCCTAACCCTTTCTCAGTAGTACAGCTCTGCTTGGCTGGTCCGGCTGCCACTGTGTTCCCAGAGTTCCAGAGTGCAAGCTGAGATGCCATGCAGGTCCTGACGGGAAACTCTTTAAATTATAGCTCTTCAGTAGTGGAATACACGTTCCCATGTACACACACACACACACGGAACACGCTATGCGTTTTGAAAAGTCATCTGCAAACTGATTCTGTCAGTGGGACTTAGTTACATGTGGTTGACTGCTACAGCTTTCCTCCATAACTGTACTAGGGAGGCCACCTGGGATGAGGAGTGTGTGTGTGTGTGTGTGTGTGTGTGTGTGTGTGTGTGTGTGTGTGTGTGTGTGTGTGTGTGTGTGTGTGTGTGTGTGTGTGTGTGTGTGTGTGTGTGTGTAGGCCATGAGGGAGAGGGTGTTCTCTCTAAATAGACTCTTTGTTAAATATTAACTATCTCCTCTGACAGAGAGCAGACCCCATGTCAACTCACATCTCCACCACGCATAGCACTCACTCACTCACTCATTCACACACACACACACACACACACACACACACACACATCAATCTGGGAGGCTTATGCCATGTCAACTCACATCTCCACCACGCATAGCACTCACTCACACACACACACACACACACACACACACACACACACACACACACACACACACACACACACACACACACACACACACACACACACACACACACAGAGAGAGAAACTCACAGACACCAATCTGAGAGGCCTGTGCTATGTCAACTCACAAATCAAATCAAATTGTATTGATCACATACACGTGTTCAGCAGATGTCATTGCAGGTGTAACGAAATGCTTGTGTTTCTAGCTCCAACAGTGCCGAGATATCTAACAAGTAAATGTACATACATCTTAGCTAAATACTTTTAAACTCAGTTTTTCACAATTCCTGACATTTAATCCTAGTAAAAATTCCCTGTCTTTGGTCAGTTAGGATCACCACTTTATTTTAAGAATGTGAAATGTCAGAATAATAGTAGAGAGAATAATTTATTTCAGCTTTTATTTCTTTCATCACATTCCCAGTGGTTCAGAAGTTTACATACACTCAGTTAGTATTTGGTAGCATTGCCTTTAAATTGTTTAATTTGGGTCAAACGTTTCGGGTAGCCTTCCACAAGCTTCCCACAATAAGTTGGGTGAATTTTGTCCGATTCCTCCTGACAGAGCTGGTTTAAGTGAGTCGGGATTGTAGGCCTCCTTGCTCTCACACGCTTTTTCAGTTCTGCTCACAGATTTTCTATGGGATTGGAGGTCAGGGCTTTGTGATGGCCACTCCAATACCTTGACTTTGTTGTCCTTAAGCCATTTTGCCACAACTTTGGAAGTATGCTTGGGGTCATTGTCCATTTGGAAGACCCATTTGCGACCAAGCTTTAACTTCCTGACTGATGTCTTGAGATGGTTCTTCAATATATCCACATAATTTTCCTGCCTCATTATGCCATCTATTTTGTGAAGTGCACCAGTCCCTCCTGAAGCAAAGCACGCCCACAACATGATGCTGCCACCCCCGTGCTTCACGGTTGGGATGGTGTTCTTCGGCTTGCAAGCCTCCCCCTTTAACTTCTTAGGGAGCAGCTCCCGAGGTGTTTTGGAGAGTCTGGCGTGCCCAAAGTAAAATGCCTCCCACCCAGGCCCAGAAAATAGGAAATGCACATAATTAGTACTATTGGACAGGAAACACTCTGAAGTTTCTAAAAGTGTTAACATAATGTCTGAGAGTATAACAGAACGGATATAGCAGGCGAAAACCCGAGCAAAATCCATCCGGAATTACAGTTTTTTGTGACCTTTGCTCTGTTTGACAGTCTAAAATTGATTTAAAAGGCAACCAGCTCCGAGATTTCAGTACCTATGGCTTCCACTAGATGTCAACAGTCTCTATACAAAGCCAGGAAAAGGTAGCCCTGACCAGAACGGATAGGAAGAGAATATGGTCAAGTGAGCTGAGATGTCAACAAGATTTTGCAGGCGCGCAACCGAGTGCGCGCTCCACTTTTTTTCCTTTCTTATCGTTCAGGCTACAATCCGGTTTAAATATTATAGTAAATATACATAAAATGATACCTAAGGAAACATTAAAAATGATGTTTGATTTGTTTGGAGAAATATGATAGGTATAATGTGAACGTGTTCTCTTCACGGTTCAATGGGCACCTCAACGGTGGATTTTATGATCATAATCAACCAAACGAAGATTTATGGATATAATAAATTACTTTTTCTAACAAAAGAAGCATGGATTGTCTTCGTTGGACACTTGGGAAGCCCTCAGCAGAAGTTCTTCGAAAGGTAAGGGATTTTATATTAGCGATTTTATGAATTTTTTGAGACCCGCGTTGGGTTATGAATTTATGCTAACACCCCACTGCTCCCTAAGTAGTTAAACTCCAAACATAACGATGGTCATTATGGCCAAACAGTTCTATTTTTGTTTCATCAGACCAGAGGACATTTCTCCAAAAAGTACGATGTTTGTCCCCATTTGCAGTTGCAAACCGTAGTCTGGCTTTTTTATGGCGGTTTTGGAGCAGTGGCTTCTTCCTTCGGCCTTTCAGGTTATGTCGATATAGGACTTGTTTTACTGTGGATATAGATACTTTTGTACCTGTTTCATCCAGTATCTTCACAAGGTCCTTTGCTGTTGTCCTGGGATTGATTTGCACTTTTCGCACCAAAGTAGGTTCATCTCTACGAGACAGAACGCATCTCCTTCCTGAGCGGTATGACGGCTGCATGGTCCCATGGTGTTTATACTGTTTGTACAGATGAACGTGGTACCTTCAGGCGTTTGGAAATTGCTCCCAAGAATGAACCTGACTTGTGGAGGGCTAAAAAAAAATTCTGAGGTCTTGGCTGATTTCTTTTTGATTTTCCCATGATGTCAAGCAAAGAGGCACTGAGTTTGAAGGTAGGCCTTGAAATACATCCCCAGGTACCCCTCCAATTGACTCAAAGTATGTCAATTAGCCTATCAGAAGCATCTAAAGCCATGACATCATTTTCTGGAATTTTCCAAGCTGTTTAAAGGCACAGTCAACTTAGTGTATGTAAACTTCTGACCCACTGGAATTGTGATACAGTGAATTGAAAATAATCTGTCTGTAAACAATTGTTCAAAAATTACTTGTGTCATGCACAAAGTGGATTTCTAAACGACTTGCCAAAACTATAGTTTGTTAACAAGAAATTTGTGGAGTGGTTGAAAAACGAGGTTTAATGACTCCAACCTAAGTGTACGTAAACTTCCGACTTCAACTGTATATGGACGAGAAATGTCAGGGCGGCATAGACTAAGAAACAGTAGAATAAAAAACGGTATATACATACAGTGGCAAGAAAAAGTATGTGAACCCTTGGATTTAATAACTGGGTGACCCTCTTTTGGCAGCAATAACCAAACAGTTTTCTGTAGTTGCGGAACAGACCTGCACAACGGTCAGGAGGAATTTTGGGCCATTCCTCTTTACAAAACTGTTTCAGTTCAGCATAATTCTTTGGTTGTCTGGTGTGAACTGATGTCTTGAGGTCATGCCACAGCATCTCAATCAGGTTGAGGTCAGGACTCTGACTGGGCCACTCTAGAAGGCGTATTTTGTTCATCTGATTTACTTCTGTGTTTTGGGTCGTTGTCCTGTTGCATCATCCAAATTCTGATGAGCTTCAATTGGTGGACAGATTCTCCTGAAAAAATGTCTTGATTAACTTGGGAATTTATTCTTCTGGCGATGATAGCAAGCTGTCCAGGCCCTGAGGCAGCAAAGCAGCCCTAAACCGTGATGTTCCCACCACCATACTTTACAGTTGGGATGAGGTTTTGATGTTGGTGTTTTTCTCCACACATAGTGTTGTGTGTTCCTACCAAATAACTCAACTGTAGTTTCATCTGTCCACAGAATATTTTGCCAGTAGCGCTGCGGAACATGCAGGTGCTCTTTTGCAAACTTCAGACGTGCAGCAATGTTTTTTTGGACAGCAGTGGCTTCTTCCGTGGTGTCCTTCCATGAACACAATTCTTGTTTAGTGTTTTACGTATTGTAGACTTGTCAACAGAGATGTTAGCATGTTCCAGAGATTTCTGTAAGTCTTTAGCTGACACTCTAGGATTCTTCTTAAATTCATTGAGCATTCTACACTGTCCTATTGCAGTCATCTTTGCAGGATGGCCTCTCCTAGGGAGAGTAGCAAAAATGCTAATCTTTCTCCATTTATAGACAATTTGTCTTATTGTGGACTGATGTACATCAAGGCTTTTAGAGACACTTTTGTAACGAGTAATATACTTGGAAGCGATGGGTGGTGTCTGCACCCCCTAAGTCATACTAGAAGACCACTCTGAGTACCTCTCCTCTGCTGGCGTTGTTTTGAGTCGGTCTCTGGAATCATCAAATCAAATCAAATTTATTTATAAAGCCCCCCTTACATCAGCTGATGTCACAGAGTGCTGTACAGAAACCCAGCCTAAAGCAATGCAGGTGTAAAAGCACGGTGGCTAGGAAAAACTCCCTAGAAAGGCCAAAACCTAGGAAGAAACCTAGAGAGGAACCAGGCTGTGAGGGGTGGCCAGTCCTCTTCTGGCTGTGCCGGGTGCAGATTATAACAGAACATGGACAAGATTTTAAAATGTTCATAAAACAGGCAGAACAGTTGAAACTGGAGAAGCAGCACGGCCAGGTGGACTCGGGACATCAAGGAGTCATCAGGCCAGGTAGGCCTTGAGGAATGGTCCTAATGCTCAGGTCCTCCGAGAGAGAGAGAGAGAGAGAGAGAGAGAGAGAGAGAGAGAGAGAGAGAGAGAGAAGAAGAAAAAAGAAAGAAAGAGAGAGATAATTAGAGAGACCATACTTAAATTCGCACAGGACACCAGATAAGAGAAGAAATACTCCAGATATAGCAGACGGACCCTAGCCCCCCGACACATAAACTACTGCAGCACAAATACTGGGGGCTGAGACAGGAGGGGTCGGGAGACACTGTGGCCCCGTCCGACAATACCCCCCTTCCGTCTGACGAATCTGTTCAATTGCCCTGGGGGGTGCAAACAAACAATCTGCTTGGGGAAAGTCGTATTCCTGGTCGTAATGCTGCTAGTATTGGTGAGTTACCGCCGCTCTGATATCCAATAGTTCTTCCCGGCTGTATGTAATAACACAAACCATTTTCTGGGCTAATAAAGTTAGAAATAATACATAAAAAAAGAGCTAAGAGCTAAAAGCATGACAGCCCTCTCTGTCTGCACCATTTTTTAACATCTCCACCGTGCGTAGCACTCACTCATTCACACACACACAGAAACTCACACACACCAATCAGAGAGGCCTGTGCCTATGAATTGATGGAGGAGAGAATCAACTCATATATCCACATTGTGATAGTCAAAACTGTCACTAAACTTTTCATCTCCACCTCTTTCTGTAAGCTATAAGTTAGGTCTGTCTGAGTGAGCAAGGTGTGTTTGAATTAGGTTTGTCTGAGCTAGGTGTGATAGGTGTGTCTGAGCTAGGTGTGTCAGAGCTAGGTCTGTCTGAGCTTGGTGTGTCTGAACTAAATGAGCTAGGTGTGTCTGAGCTAGGTGAGCTAGGTGTGTCTGAGCTAGGTGTGTCTGAGCTTGGTGTGTCTGAACTAAATGAGCTAGGTGTGTCTGAGCTAGGTGAGCTAGGTGTGTCTGAGCTAGGTGTGTCTGAGCTAGGTGTGTCTGAGCTAGGTGTGTCTGAGCTAGGTGAGTCTGAGCTAGTTGTGTCTGAGCTAGGTGAGTCTGAGCTAGGTGTGTCTGAGCTAGGTGTGTCTGAGCTAGGTGTGTCTGAGCTAGGTGAGCTAGGTGAGTCTGAGCTAGGTGTGTCTGAGCTAGGTGAGCTAGGTGTGTCTGAGCTAGGTGAGCTAGGTGTGTCTGAGCTAGGTGAGCTAGGTGAGCTAGGTGTGTCTGAGCTAGGTGTGTCTGAGCTAGGTGAGCTAGGTGTGTCTGAGCTAGGTGAGCTAGGTGTGTCTGAGCTAGGTGAGCTAGGTGAGCTAGGTGTGTCTGAGCTAGGTGTGTCTGAGCTAGGTGAGCTAGCTGTGTCTGAGCTAGGTGAGCTAGGTGTGACTGAGCTAGGTGAGCTAGGTGTGTCTGAGCTAGGTGTGTCTGAGCTAGGTGTGTCTGAGCTAGTTGAGCTATAAGTGTCTGAGCTAGGTGTGTCTGAGCTAGGTGTGTCTGAGCTAGGTGAGCTAGGTGTGTCAGAGCTAGTTGTGTCCGAGCTAGGTGAGCTAGGTGTGTCTGAGCTAGGTGAGCTAGGTGTGTCTGAGCTAGTAGAGCTAGGTGAGTCTGAGCTAGGTGTGTCTGAGCTAGGTGTGTCTGAGCTAGGTGTGTATGAGCAAGGTGTGTCTGAGCTAGGTGAGCTAGGTGTGTCTGAGCTAGGTGAGTCTGAGCTAGGTGAGTCTGAGCTAGGTGTGCATGAGCTAGGTGTGTCTGAGCTAGGTGTGTCTGAGCTAGGTGAGCTAGATGTGTCTGAGCTAGGTGAGTCTGAGCTAGGTGTCTGAGCTAGGTGTGTATGAGCTAGGTGTGTCTGAGCTAGGTGAGCTTGGTGTGTCTGAGCTAGGTGTGTCTGAGCTAGGTGTGTCTGAGCTAGGTGAGACTGAGCTAGTTGTGTCTGAGCTAGGTGAGACTGAGCTAGGTGTGTCTGAGCTAGGTGTGTCTGAGTTATGTGAGCTAGGTGTATCTGAGCTACGTGTGTCTGAGTTGTGTGAGCTAGTTGTGTCTGAGCTAGGTGAGTTAGGTGTGTCTGAGCTAGGTGTGTCTGAGCTCGGTGTGTCTGGAGCTAGGTGTGTCTGAGTTATGTGAGCTAGGTGTGTCTGAGCTACGCGTGTCTGAGTTATGTGAGCTAGGTGTGTCTGAGCTAGGTGAGCAACGTGTGTCTGAGCTCAGTGAGCTAGGTATGTCAGAGCTAGTTGTGTCTGAGCTAGGTGTGTCTTAGCTTGGTGAGCTAGCTATATCTGAGCTAGGTGAGCAACGTGTATCTGTGTTAGGTTTGTCTGAGCTAGGTGAACTTAATGTGTCTGAGCTAGGTGTTTGAGCTTGGTGTGTCTGAGCTAAGAGAACTAGGTGAGTCTGAGCTAGGTGTGTCTGAGCTAGGTGTGTCTGAGCTAGGTGTGTATGAGCTAGGTGTGTCTGAGCTAGGTCAGCTAAGTGTGTCTGAGCTAGGTTAGCTAGTTGTGTCTGAGCTAGGTGAGCTAGGTGTGTCTGAGCTAGGTGAGCTAGGTGTGTCTGAGCTAGGTGTGTTTGAGCTAGGTGAGCTAGATGTGTCTTAGCTAGGTGAGCTAGATGTGTCTGAGCTAGGTGAGCTAGATGTGTCTGAGCTAGGTGAGCTAGTTGTGTCTGAGCTAGGTGAGTCTGAGCTTGGTGAGTCTGAGCTAGGTGTGTATGAGCTAGGTGTATCTGAGCTAGGTGAGGTAGGTGCGTCTGAGCTAGTTGAGTCTGAGCTAGGTGAGTCTGAGCTAGGTGTGTATGAGCTAGGTGTGTCTGAGCTAGGTGAGCTAGGTGTGTCTGAGCTAGGTGTGTCTGAGCTTGGTGTGTCTGAACTAAATGAGCTAGGTGTGTCTGAGCTAGGTGTGTCTGAGCTAGGTGTGTCTGAGCTAGGTGTGTCTGAGCTAGGTGAGTCTGAGCTAGGTGAGTCTGAGCTAGGTGTGTCTGAGCTAGGTGTGTCTGAGCTAGGTGTGTCTGAGCTAGGTGAGCTAGGTGAGTCTGAGCTAGGTGTGTCTGAGCTAGGTGTGTCTGAGCTAGGTGAGCAAGGTGTGTCTGAGCTAGGTGAGCTAGGTGTGTCTGAGCTAGGTGAGCTAGGTGAGCTAGGTGTGTCTGAGCTAGGTGTGTCTGAGCTAGGTGAGCTAGGTGTGTCTGAGCTAGGTGAGCTAGGTGTGTCTGAGCTAGGTGAGCTGGTGTGTGAGCTAGGTGTGTCTGAGCTAGGTGTGTCTGAGCTAGTGTGAGCTAGCTGTGTCTGGAGCTAGGTGAGCTAGGTGTGACTGAGCTAGGTGAGCTAGGTGTGTCTGAGCTAGGTGTGTCTGAGCTAGGTGTGTCTGAGCTAGTTGAGCTATAAGTGTCTGAGCTAGGTGTGTCTGAGCTAGGTGTGTCTGAGCTAGGTGAGCTAGGTGTGTCAGAGCTAGTTGTGTCCGAGCTAGGTGAGCTAGGTGTGTCTGAGCTAGGTGAGCTAGGTGTGTCTGAGCTAGTAGAGCTAGGTGAGTCTGAGCTAGGTGTGTCTGAGCTAGGTGTGTCTGAGCTAGGTGTGTATGAGCAAGGTGTGTCTGAGCTAGGTGAGCTAGGTGTGTCTGAGCTAGGTGAGTCTGAGCTAGGTGTGTCAGAGCTAGGTCTGTCTGAGCTTGGTGTGTCTGAACTAAATGAGCAAGGTGTGTCTGAGCTAGGTGAGCTAGGTGTGTCTGAGCTAGGTGAGCTAGGTGAGCTAGGTGTGTCTGAGCTAGGTGAGCTAGGTGTGTCTGAGCTAGTAGAGCTAGGTGAGTCTGAGCTAGGTGTGTCTGAGCTAGGTGTGTCTGAGCTAGGTGTGTATGAGCAAGGTGTGTCTGAGCTAGGTGAGCTAGGTGTGTCTGAGCTAGGTGAGTCTGAGCTAGGTGTGTCAGAGCTAGGTCTGTCTGAGCTTGGTGTGTCTGAACTAAATGAGCTAGGTGTGTCTGAGCTAGGTGTGCATGAGCTAGGTGTGTCTGAGCTAGGTGTGTCTGAGCTAGGTGAGCTAGATGTGTCTGAGCTAGGTGAGTCTGAGCTAGGTGTCTGAGCTAGGTGTGTATGAGCTAGGTGTGTCTGAGCTAGGTGAGCTTGGTGTGTCTGAGCTAGGTGTGTCTGAGCTAGGTGTGTCTGAGCTAGGTGAGACTGAGCTAGTTGTGTCTGAGCTAGGTGAGACTGAGCTAGGTGTGTCTGAGCTAGGTGTGTCTGAGTTATGTGAGCTAGGTGTATCTGAGCTACGTGTGTCTGAGTTTTGTGAGCTAGTTGTGTCTGAGCTAGGTGAGTTAGGTGTGTCTGAGCTAGGTGTGTCTGAGCTCGGTGTGTCTGAGCTAGGTGTGTCTGAGTTATGTGAGCTAGGTGTGTCTGAGCTACGCGTGTCTGAGTTATGTGAGCTAGGTGTGTCTGAGCTAGGTGAGCAACGTGTGTCTGAGCTCAGTGAGCTAGGTATGTCAGAGCTAGTTGTGTCTGAGCTAGGTGTGTCTTAGCTTGGTGAGCTAGCTATATCTGAGCTAGGTGAGCAACGTGTATCTGTGTTAGGTTTGTCTGAGCTAGGTGAACTTAATGTGTCTGAGCTAGGTGTTTGAGCTTGGTGTGTCTGAGCTAAGAGAACTAGGTGAGTCTGAGCTAGGTGTGTCTGAGCTAGGTGTGTCTGAGCTAGGTGTGTATGAGCTAGGTGTGTCTGAGCTAGGTCAGCTAAGTGTGTCTGAGCTAGGTTAGCTAGTTGTGTCTGAGCTAGGTGAGCTAGGTGTGTCTGAGCTAGGTGAGCTAGGTGTGTCTGAGCTAGGTGTGTTTGAGCTAGGTGAGCTAGATGTGTCTTAGCTAGGTGAGCTAGATGTGTCTGAGCTAGGTGAGCTAGATGTGTCTGAGCTAGGTGAGCTAGTTGTGTCTGAGCTAGGTGAGTCTGAGCTTGGTGAGTCTGAGCTAGGTGAGTCTGAGCTAGGTGTGTATGAGCTAGGTGTGTCTGAGCTAGGTGAGCTAGGTGTGTCTGAGCTAGGTGTGTCTGAGCTAGTTGAGCTAGGTGTGTCTGAGTTAGGTGAGCTAGGTGTGTCTGAGCTAGGTGAGCTAGGTGTGTCTGAGCTAGGTGAGCTAGTTGTGTCTGAGCTAGGTGAGCTAGTGGGCGGCAGGTAGCCTAGTGGTTAGAGTGTTGGACTTGTAACCGGAGGGTTGCAAGTTCGAATCCCTGAGCTGACAAGGAAAAAATCTGTTGTTCTGCCCCTGAACAAGGCAGTTAACCCACTGTTCCCCGGGCGCCGAAGACGTGGATGTTGATTAAGGCAGCCCCCCGCACCTCTCTGATTCAGAGGGGTTGGGTTAAATGCGGAAGACACATTTCGGTTGAAGGCATTCGGTTGTACAACTGACTAATAATGGTGACTTTTACTTTTGACTTTGACTAGTTGTGTCTGAGCTAGGTGTGTCTGAGCTAGGTGAGACTGAGCTAGCTGTGTCTGAGCTAGGTGTGTCTGAGCTAGGTGTGTCTGAGCTAGGTGAGGTAGGTACGTCTGAGCTAGTTGAGTCTGAGCTAGTTGAGCTAGGTGTGTCTGAGCTACGCGTGTCTGAGTTTTGTGAGCTAGGTGTGTCTGAGCTAGTTGACCTAGGTGTGTCTAAGCTAGGTGAGCTAGGTTTTTCTGAGTTATGTGAGCTAGGTGTGTCTGAGCTAGGTGTGTCTGAGTTATGTGAGCTAGGTGTGTCTGAGCTGGGTGAGCTAGTTATGTCTGAGCTAGGTGAGCTAGTTGTGTCTGAGCTAGGTGAGCTAGGTGTGTCTGAGCTAGGTGAGATATGTGTGTCTGAGCTAGGTGTGTCTGAGCTAGATGAGCTATGTGTGTCTGAGCTAGGTGAGCTAGGTGTGTCTGAGCTAGGTGTGTCTGAGCTAGTTGAGCTAGGTGTGTCTGAGCTACGCGAGTCTGAGTTTTGTGAGCTAGGTGTGTCTGAGCTAGTTGAGCTAGGTGTGTCTGAGCTAGGTGAGCTAGGTTTTTCTGAGTTATGTGAGCTAGGTGTGTCTGAGTTATGTGAGCTAGGTGTATCTGAGCTAGGTGTGTCTGAGTTATGTGAGCTAGGTGTGTCTGAGCTAGGTGTGTCTGAGTTATGTGAGCTAGGTGTGTCTGAGCTAGGTGAGCTAGGTGTGTCTGAGCTAGTTGTGTCTGAGTTATGTGAGCTAGTTGTGTCTGAGCTAGGTGAGCTATGTGTGTCTGAGCTAGGTGTGTCTGAGCTAGGTGTGTCTGAGCTAGTTGAGCTATGTGTGTCTGAGCTAGGTGTGTCTGAGCTAGGTGTGTCTGAGCTAGTTGAGCTATGTGTGTCTGAGCTAGGTGAGCTAGGTGTGTCTGAGCTAGGTGAACTTATTGTGTCTGAGCTAGGTGTGTCTGAGCTAGTTGAGCTAGGTGTGTCTGAGTTAGGTGAGCTAGGTGTGTCTGAGCTAGGTGAGCTAGGTGTGTCTGAGCTAGGTGAGCTAGTTGTGTCTGAGCTAGGTGAGCTAGTTGTGTCTGAGCTAGGTGAGACTAAGCAAGTTGTGTCTGAGCTAGGTGTGTCTGAGCTAGGTGTGTCTGAGCTAGGTGAGCTAGGTGTGTCTGAGCTAGGTGAGCTAGTTATGTCTGAGCTAGGTGAGCTAGTTGTGTCTGAGCTAGGTGAGCTAGGTGTGTCTGAGCTAGGTGAGCTATGTGTGTCTGAGCTAGGTGTGTCTGAGCTAGATGAGCTATGTGTGTCTGAGCTAGGTGAGCTAGGTGTGTCTGAGCTAGGTGTGTCTGAGCTAGTTGAGCTAGGTGTGTCTGAGCTACGCGTGTCTGAGTTTTGTGAGCTAGGTGTGTCTGAGCTAGTTGAGCTAGGTGTGTCTGAGCTAGGTGAGCTAGGTGTGTCTGAGCTAGGTGAGCTAGGTGTGTCTGAGCTAGGTGTGTCTGAGTTATGTGAGCTAGGTGTATCTGAGCTAGGTGTGTCTGAGTTATGTGAGCTAGGTGTGTCTGAGCTAGGTGTGTCTGAGTTATGTGAGCTAGGTGTGTCTGAGCTAGGTTAGCTAGGTGTGTCTGAGCTAGGTGTGTCTGAGCTAGGTGTGTATGAGCTAGGTGTGTCTGAGCTAGGTCAGCTAAGTGTGTCTGAGCTAGGTGAGCTAGTTGTGTCTGAGCTAGGTGAGCTAGGTGTGTCTGAGCTAGGTGAGCTAGGTGTGTCTGAGCTAGGTGTGTTTGAGCTAGGTGAGCTAGATGTGTCTTAGCTAGGTGAGCTAGATGTGTCTGAGCTAGGTGAGCTAGATGTGTCTGAGCTAGGTGAGCTAGTTGTGTCTGAGCTAGGTGAGTCTGAGCTTGGTGAGTCTGAGCTAGGTGTGTATGAGCTAGGTGTATCTGAGCTAGGTGCGTCTGAGCTAGGTGAGTCTGAGCTAGGTGAGTCTGAGCTAGGTGTGTATGAGCTAGGTGAGTCTGAGCTAGGTGTGTATGAGCTAGGTGTATCTGAGCTAGGTGAGGTAGGTGCGTCTGAGCTAGTTGAGTCTGAGCTAGGTGAGTCTGAGCTAGGTGTGTATGAGCTAGGTGTGTCTGAGCTAGGTGAGCTAGGTGTGTCTGAGCTAGGTGAGCTAGGTGTGTCTGAGCTTGGTGTGTCTGAGCTAGGTGTGTCTGAGCTAGTTGAGCTAGGTGTGTCTGAGTTAGGTGAGCTAGGTGTGTCTGAGCTAGGTGAGCTAGGTGTGTCTGAGCTAGGTGGTGAGCTAGTTGTGTCTGAGCTTAGGTGAGCTAGTTGTGTCTGAGCTAGGTGAGCTAGCAAGTTGTGTCTGAGCTAGGTGTGTCTGAGCTAGGTGTGTCTGAGCTAGGTGTGTCTGAGCTAGGTGAGCTAGGTGTGTCTGAGCTAGGTGAGCTAGTTGTGTCTGAGCTTTGTGAGCTAGGTGTGTCTGAGCTAGGTGAGCTAGGTGTGTCTGAGCTAGGTGAGCTAGGTGTGTCTGAGCTAGTGAGCTAGGTGTGTCTGAGCTAGGTGTGTCTGAGCTAGTTGAGCTAGGTGTGTCTGAGCTAGTGTCTGAGTTTTGTGAGCTAGGTGTGTCTGAGCCTAGTTGAGCTAGGTGTGTCTGAGCTAGGTGAGCTAGGTGTGTCTGAGCTAGGTGTGTCTGAGTTATGTGAGCTAGGTGTGTCTGAGCTATGTGAGCTATGTGAGCTAGGTGTGTCTGAGCTAGGTGTGTCTGAGTTATGTGAGCTAGGTGTGTCTGAGCTAGGTTAGCTAGGTGTGTCTGAGCTAGGTGTGTCTGAGCTAGGTGTGTATGAGCTAGGTGTGTCTGAGCTAGGTCAGCTAAGTGTGTCTGAGCTAGGTGAGCTAGTTGTGTCTGAGCTAGGTGAGCTAGGTGTGTCTGAGCTAGGTGAGCTAGGTGTGTCTGAGCTAGGTGTGTTTGAGCTAGGTGAGCTAGATGTGTCTTAGCTAGGTGAGCTAGATGTGTCTGAGCTAGGTGAGCTAGATGTGTCTGAGCTAGGTGAGCTAGTTGTGTCTGAGCTAGGTGAGTCTGAGCTTGGGTGAGTCTGAGCTAGGTGTGTATGAGCTAGGTGTATCTGAGCTAGGTGTCTGAGCTAGGTGAGTCTGAGCTAGGTGAGTCTGAGCTAGGTGTGTATGAGCTAGGTGAGTCTGAGCTAGGTGTGTATGAGCTAGGTGTATCTGAGCTAGGTGAGGTAGGTGCGTCTGAGCTAGTTGAGTCTGAGCTAGGTGAGTCTGAGCTAGGTGTGTATGAGCTAGGTGTGTCTGAGCTAGGTGAGCTAGGTGTGTCTGAGCTAGGTGAGCTAGGTGTGTCTGAGCTTGGTGTGTCTGAGCTAGGTGTGTCTGAGCTAGTTGAGCTAGGTGTGTCTGAGTTAGGTGAGCTAGGTGTGTCTGAGCTAGGTGAGCTAGGTGTGTCTGAGCTAGGTGAGCTAGTTGTGTCTGAGCTAGGTGAGCTAGTTGTGTCTGAGCTAGGTGTGTCTGAGCTAGGTGAGTCTGAGCTAGGTGTGTCTGAGCTAGGTGTGTCTGAGCTAGGTGTGTCTGAGCTAGGTGAGGTAGGTGCGTCTGAGCTTGTTGAGTCTGAGCTAGTTGAGCTAGGTGTGTCTGAGCTAGTTGACCTAGGTGTGTCTGAGCTAGGTGAGCTATGTTTTTCTGAGTTATGTGAGCTAGGTGTGTCTGAGCTAGGTGTGTCTGAGTTATGTGAGCTAGGTGTATCTGAGCTAGGTGTGTCTGAGTTATGTGAGCTAGGTGTGTCTGAGCTAGGTGTGTCTGAGTTATGTGAGCTTTTGTGAGCTAGGTGTGTCTGAGCTAGTTGACCTAGGTGTGTCTGAGCTAGGTGAGCTATGTTTTTCTGAGTTATGTGAGCTAGGTGTGTCTGAGCTAGTTGAGTCTGAGCTAGGTGTGTCTGAGCTAGGTGTGTCTGAGCTAGGTGTGTCTGAGCTAGGTGAGCTAGGTGTGTCTGAGCTAGGTGAGCTAGTTATGTCTGAGCTAGGTGAGCTAGTTGTGTCTGAGCTAGGTGTGTCTGAGCTAGATGAGCTATGTGTGTCTGAGCTAGGTGAGCTAGGTGTGTCTGAGCTAGGTGTGTCTGAGCTAGTTGAGCTAGGTGTGTCTGAGCTACGCGTGTCTGAGTTGTGTGAGCTAGGTGTGTCTGAGCTAGTTGAGCTAGGTGTGTCTGAGCTAGGTGAGCTAGGTTTTTCTGAGTTATGTGAGCTAGGTGTGTCTGAGCTAGGTGTGTCTGAGTTATGTGAGCTAGGTGTATCTGAGCTAGGTGTGTCTGAGTTATGTGAGCTAGGTGTGTCTGAGCTAGGTGTGTCTGAGTTATGTGAGCTAGGTGTGTCTGAGCTAGGTGTGTCTGAGTTATGTGAGCTACGTGTGTCTGAGCTACGTGTGTCTGAGTTATGTGAGCTAGTTGTGTCTGAGCTAGGTGAGCTATGTGTGTCTGAGCTAGGTCTGTCTGAGCTAGGTGTGTCTGAGCTAGTTGAGCTATGTGTGTCTGAGCTAGGTGAGCTAGGTGTGTCTGAGCTAGGTGAGCTATGTGTGTCTGAGCTAGGTGAGCTAGGTGTGTCTGAGATAGGTGAGCTAGGTGTGTCTGAGCTAGGTGAGCTAGATGTGTCTGAGCTTGGTGAGCTAGTTGTGTCTGAGCTAGGTGTGTCTGAGCTAGGTGAGTCTGAGCTAGGTGTGTATGAGCTAAGTGTGTCTGAGCTAGTTGAGGTAGGTGCGTCTGAGCTAGGTGAGTCTGAGCTAGGTGAGTCTGAGCTAGGTGTGTATGAGCTAGGTGTGTCTGAGCTAGGTGAGCTAGGTGTGTCTGAGCTAGGTGAGCTAGGTGTGTCTGAGCTAGGTGTGTCTGAGCTAGGTGTGTCTGAGCTAGGTGAGCTAGGTGTGTCTGAGCTAGGTGTGTCTGAGCTAGGTGTGTCTGAGCTAGTTGAGCCAGGTGTGTCTGAGCTAGGTGAGCTAGGTGTGTCTGAGCTAGGTGAGCTAGGTGTGTCTGAGCTAGGTGAGCTAGTTGTGTCTGAGCTAGGTGAGCTAGTTGTGTCTGAGCTAGGTGTGTCTGAGCTAGGTGTGTCTGAGCTAGTTGAGCTATGTGTGTCTGAGCTAGGTGAGCTAAGTGTGTCTGAGCTAGGTGAGCTAGTTGTGTCCGAGCTAGGTGAGCTAGGTGTGTCTGAGTTAGGTGAGCTAGGTGCCTCTGAGCTAGGTGAGCTAGGTGTGTCTGAGCTAGGTGAGCTCGGTGTATCTGAGCTAGGTGTGTCTGAGCTAGTTGAGCTATGTGTGTCTGAGCTAGGTGAGCACGATTTTTCTGAGCTAGGTGAGCTAGATGTGTCTGAGCTAGGTGAGATAGATGTGTCTGAGCTAGTTGAGCTAGGTGTGTCTGAGCTAGGTGTTTCTGAGCTAGGTGTGTCTGAGCTACGCGTGTCAGTTATGTGAGCTAGGTGTGTCTGAGCTAGTTGAGCTAGGTGTGTCTGAGTTAGGTGAGCTAGGTGTGTCTGAGCTAGGTGAGCTAGGTGTGTCAGAGCTAGTTGTGTCCGAGCTAGGTGAGTTGGGTGTGTCTGAGCTAGGTGAGCTAGGTGTGTCTGAGCTAGGTGAGCTAGGTGAGTCTGAGCTAGGTGTGTATGAGCTAGGTGTGTCTAAGCTAGGTGAGCTAGGTGTGTCTGAGCTAGGTGAGTCTGAGCTAGATGAGTCTGAGCTAGGTGTGTATGAGCTAGGTGTGTCTGAGTTAGTTGAGCTAGGTGCGTCTGAGCTAGGTGAGCTAGGTGTGTCTGAGCTAGGTGAGCTATGTATGTCTGAGCTATGTGAGCTAGGTGTGTCTGAGCTAGGTGAGCTAGGTGTGTCTGAGCTAGGTGTGTTTGAGCTAGGTGTGTCTGAGCAAGTTGAGCTAGGTGTGTCTGAGCAACGCGTGTCTGAGTTACGTGAGCTAGGTGTGTCTGTGCTAGTTTAGCTAGGTGTGTCTGAGCTAGGTGAGCTAGGTGTGTCTGAGTTATGTGAGCTAGGTGTGTCTGAGCTAGGTGTGTCTGAGTTATGTGAGCTAGGTGTATCTGAGCTAGGTGTGTCTGAGTTATGTGAGCTAGGTGTGTCTGAGCTAGGTGTGTCTGAGTTATGTGAGCTAGGTGTGTCTGAGCTACGTATGTCTGAGTTATGTGAGCTACGTGTGTCTGAGCTAGGTGAGCTAGGTGTGTCTGAGCTAGGTGTGTCTGAGCTAGTTGAGCTATGTGTGTCTGAGCTAGGTGAGCTAGATTTTTCTGAGCTAGGTGAGCTAGATGTTTCTGAGCTAGGTGAGCTAGGTGTGTCTGAGCTAGGCGAGCTAGGTGTGTCTGAGCTAGGTGAGCTATGTATGTCTGAGCTAGGTGTGTCTGAACTAGTTGAGCTATGTTTGTCTGAGCTAGGTGAGCTAGGTGTGTCTGAGCTAGGTGAGTGAGCTAGGTGTGTATGAGCTAGGTGTGTCTGATCTTGGTGAGCTAGGTGTGTCTGAGCTAGGTGAGCTAGGTGTGTCTGAGCTAGTTGAGCTATGTGTGTCTGAGCAAGGTGAGCTAGATTTTTCTGAGCTAGTTGAGCTATGTTTGTATGAGCTAGGTGAGCTAGATGTGTCTGAGCTAGTTGAGCTAGGTGTCTGAGCTAGGTGTCTGAGCTAGGTTTGTCTGAGCTAAGTGTGTCTAATCTTGTTTAGCTAGGTGTGTCTGAGCTAGGTGAGCTAGGTGTGTCAGAGCTAGTTGAGCTATAAGTGTCTGAGCTAGTTGTGTCTGAGCTAGGTGTGTCTGAGCTAGGTGTGTCTGAGCTAGGTGAGCTAGGTTAGCTAGGTGTGTCTGAGCTATAAGTGTCTGAGCTATAAGTGTCTGAGCTAGGTGTGTCTGAGCTAGGTGTGTCTGAGCTAAGTGTGTCTGAGCTAAGTGTGTCTAATCTTGTTTAGCTAGGTGTGTCTGAGCTAGGTGAGCTAGGTGTGTCAGAGCTAGTTGAGCTATACGTGTCTGAGCTAGTTGTGTCTGAGCTAGGTGTGTCTGAGCTAGGTGTGTCTGACCTACGCGTGTCTGAGTTATGTGAGCTAGGTGTGTCTGAGCTAGGTGAGCAACGTGTGTCTGAGCTCAGTGAGCTAGGTATGTCAGAGCTAGGTGTGTCTGAGCTAGGTGTGTATGAGCTAGGTGTGTCTGTGCTAGGTCAGCTAAGTGTGTCTGAGCTAGTTGAGCTAGTTGTGTCTGAGCTAGGTGAGCTAGTTGTGTCTGAGCTAGGTGAGCTAGGTGTGTCTGAGCTAGGTGAGCTAGGTGTGTCTGAGCTAGGTGTGTTTGAGCTAGGTGAGCTAGGTGTGTCTGAGCTAGGTTTGCTAGATGTGTCTGAGCTAGGTGAGCTAGATGTGTCTGAGCTTGGTGAGCTAGTTGTGTCTGAGCTAGGTGTGTCTGAGCTAGGTGAGTCTGAGCTAGGTGTGTATGAGCTAAGTGTGTCTGAGCTAGTTGAGGTAGGTGCGTCTGAGCTAGGTGAGTCTGAGCTAGGTGAGTCTGAGCTAGGTGTGTATGAGCTAGGTGTGTCTGAGCTAGGTGAGCTAGGTGTGTCTGAGCTAGGTGAGCTAGGTGTGTCTGAGCTAGGTGTGTCTGAGCTAGGTGTGTCTGAGCTAGTTGAGCCAGGTGTGTCTGAGCTAGGTGAGCTAGGTGTGTCTGAGCTAGGTGAGCTAGGTGTGTCTGAGCTAGGTGAGCTAGTTGTGTCTGAGCTAGGTGAGCTAGTTGTGTCTGAGCTAGGTGTGTCTGAGCTAGGTGTGTCTGAGCTAGTTGAGCTATGTGTGTCTGAGCTAGGTGAGCTAAGTGTGTCTGAGCTAGGTGAGCTAGTTGTGTCCTGAGCTAGGTGTGTCTGAGCTAGGTGTGTCTGAGTTAGGTGAGCTAGGTGCCTCTGAGCTAGGTGAGCTAGGTGTGTCTGAGCTAGGTGAGCTCGGTGTATCTGAGCTAGGTGTGTCTGAGCTAGTTGAGCTATGTGTGTCTGAGCTAGGTGAGCACGATTTTTCTGAGCTAGGTGAGCTAGATGTGTCTGAGCTAGGTGAGATAGATGTGTCTGAGCTAGTTGAGCTAGGTGTGTCTGAGCTAGGTGTTTCTGAGCTAGGTGTGTCTGAGCTACGCGTGTCAGTTATGTGAGCTAGGTGTGTCTGAGCTAGTTGAGCTAGGTGTGTCTGGAGTTAGGTGAGCTAGGTGTGTCTGAGCTAGGTGAGCTAGGTGTGTCAGAGCTAGTTGTGTCCGAGCTAGGTGAGTTGGGTGTGTCTGAGCTAGGTGAGCTAGGTGTGTCTGAGCTAGGTGAGCTAGGTGAGTCTGAGCTAGGTGTGTATGAGCTATGTGTGTCTAAGCTAGGTGAGCTAGGTGTGTCTGAGCTAGGTGAGTCTGAGCTAGATGAGTCTGAGCTAGGTGTGTATGAGCTAGGTGTGTCTGAGTTAGTTGAGCTAGGTGCGTCTGAGCTAGGTGAGCTAGGTGTGTCTGAGCTAGGTGAGCTATGTATGTCTGAGCTATGTGAGCTAGGTGTGTCTGAGCTAGGTGAGCTAGGTGTGTCTGAGCTAGGTGTGTTTGAGCTAGGTGTGTCTGAGCAAGTTGAGCTAGGTGTGTCTGAGCAACGCGTGTCTGAGTTACGTGAGCTAGGTGTGTCTGTGCTAGTTTAGCTAGGTGTGTCTGAGCTAGGTGAGCTAGGTGTGTCTGAGTTATGTGAGCTAGGTGTGTCTGAGCTAGGTGTGTCTGAGTTATGTGAGCTAGGTGTATCTGAGCTAGGTGTGTCTGAGTTATGTGAGCTAGGTGTGTCTGAGCTACGCGTGTCTGAGCTAGGTGTGTCTGAGTTATGTGAGCTAGGTGTGTCTGAGCTACGTGTGTCTGAGTTATGTGAGCTACGTGTGTCTGAGCTAGGTGAGCTAGGTGTGTCTGAGCTAGGTGTGTCTGAGCTAGTTGAGCTATGTGTGTCTGAGCTAGGTGAGCTAGATTTTTCTGAGCTAGGTGAGCTAGATGTTTCTGAGCTAGGTGAGCTAGGTGTGTCTGAGCTAGGCGAGCTAGGTGTGTCTGAGCTAGGTGAGCTATGTATGTCTGAGCTAGGTGTGTCTGAACTAGTTGAGCTATGTTTGTCTGAGCTAGGTGAGCTAGGTGTGTCTGAGCTAGGTGAGTGAGCTAGGTGTGTATGAGCTAGGTGTGTCTGATCTTGGTGAGCTAGGTGTGTCTGAGCTAGGTGAGCTAGGTGTGTCTGAGCTAGTTGAGCTATGTGTGTCTGAGCAAGGTGAGCTAGATTTTTCTGAGCTAGTTGAGCTATGTTTGTATGAGCTAGGTGAGCTAGATGTGTCTGAGCTAGTTGAGCTAGGTGTCTGAGCTAGGTGTCTGAGCTAGGTTTGTCTGAGCTAAGTGTGTCTAATCTTGTTTAGCTAGGTGTGTCTGAGCTAGGTGAGCTAGGTGTGTCAGAGCTAGTTGAGCTATAAGTGTCTGAGCTAGTTGTGTCTGAGCTAGGTGTGTCTGAGCTAGGTGTGTCTGAGCTAGGTGAGCTAGGTTAGCTAGGTGTGTCTGAGCTATAAGTGTCTGAGCTATAAGTGTCTGAGCTAGGTGTGTCTGAGCTAGGTGTGTCTGAGCTAAGTGTGTCTGAGCTAAGTGTGTCTAATCTTGTTTAGCTAGGTGTGTCTGAGCTAGGTGAGCTAGGTGTGTCAGAGCTAGTTGAGCTATACGTGTCTGAGCTAGTTGTGTCTGAGCTAGGTGTGTCTGAGCTAGGTGTGTCTGAGCTAAGTGTGTCTGATCTTGTTTAGCTAGGTGTGTCTGAGCTAGGTGAGCTAGGTGTGTCAGAGCTAGTTGAGCTATAAGTGTCTGAGCTAGTTGTGTCTGAGCTAGGTGTGTCTGAGCTAGGTCTGTCTGAGCTAGGTCTGTCTGAGCTAGGTGTGTCTGAGCTAGGTGATCTAGGTGTGTCTGAGCTAGGTGTGTCTGAGCTAGGTGAGCTAGGTGTGTCTGAGCTAGGTGTGTCTGAGCTAGGTGTGTCTGAGCTAGGTGAGCTAGGTGTGTCTGAGCTAGGTGTGTCTCATCTTGTTTACCTAGGTGTGTCTGAGCTAGTTGAGCTAGGTGTCTGAGGTAGGTGTGTCTGAGCTAGGTGTGTCTGATCTTGTTTAGCTAGGTGTGTCTGAGCTAGTTGAGCTAGGTGTGTCTGAGCTAGGTGAGCTAGGTGTGTCTGAGCTAGTTATGTCCGAGCTAGGTTAGTTGGGTGTGTCTGAGCTAGGTGAGCTAGGTGTTTCTGATCTAGGTGAGCAACGTGTGTCTGTGTTAGGTGTGTCTGAGCTAGGTGAGTCTGAGCTAGGTGTGTCTGAGCTAGGTGTGTCTGAGCTAGTTGAACTAGGTGTGTCTGAGCTAGGTGAGCTAGGTGTGTCTGAGCTAGGTGAGCTAGGTGTGTCTGAGCTAGGTGTGTCTGAGCTAGTTGAGCTATGTGTGTCTGAGCTAGGTGAGCTAGTTGTGTCTGAGCTAGGTGAGCTAGTTGTGTCTGAGCTAGGTGAGCTAGTTGTGTCTGACTTAGGTGAGCTGGGTGTGTCTGAGCTGGGTGTGTCTCATCCCCTACCGTAGTCATGTATTTATCTTGCTCCTTTGCACCCCAGTATTTTTACTTTGCACATTCATCTACTGCACATTTACCATTCCAGTGTAGTTACTTTGCCACCATGGCCTATTTATTGCCTTATGTTCCTTATCCTACCTCATTTGCACACATTGTATATAGATTTGTTTTTTTCCTACTGTATTATTTACTGAGTGTTTGTTTACTCCAATGTGTAACTATGTGTTGTTGTATGTGTTGAACTGCTTTGCTTTATCTTGGCCAGTTCGCAGTTGTAAATGAGAACTTGTTTTCAACTTGCCTACCTGCTTAGAGCTAAGTGTGTCTGAGCTAGGTCAGCAAGTTGTGTCTGAGCTAGGTCAGCTAGGTGTGTTTGAGCTAGGTGAGTCTGAGCTAGGTGTGTCTGAGCTATGTGAGCTAGGTGTGTTTGAGCTAGGTGTGTCTGAGCTAGGTGAGTCTGATCTATGTGAGTCTGAGCTAGGTGTGTCTGAGCTAGGTGTGTCTGAGCTATGTGAGCTAGGTGTGTTTGAGCTAGGTGTGTCTGAGCTAGGTGAGTCTGAACTAGGTGTGTCTGAGCTAGGTGAGTCTGAGCTAGGTGTGTCTGAGCTAGGTGTGTCTGAGCTAGGTGTGTCTGAGCTAGGTGAGCTAGGTGTGTCTGAGCTAGGTGTGTCTGAGCTAGGTGTGTCTGAGGTAGGTGTGTCTGATGTTGTTTACCTAGGTGTGTCTGAGCTAGTTGAGCTAGGTGTCTGAGGTAGGTGTGTCTGAGCTAGGTGTGTCTGATCTTGTTTAGCTAGGTGTGTCTGAGCTAGTTGAGCTAGGTGTGTCTGAGCTAGGTAAGCTAGGTGAGTCAGAGCTAGTTGTGTCTGAGCTAGGTGAGTTGGGTGTGTCTGAGCTAGGTGAGCTAGGTGTTTCTGATCTAGGTGAGCATTGTGTGTCTGTGTTAGGTGTGTCTGAGCTAGGTGAGTCTGAGCTAGGTGTGTCTGAGCTAGGTGTGTCTGAGCTAGGTGTGTCTGATCTTGTTTAGCTAGGTGTGTCTGAGCTAGTTGAGCTAGGTGTGTCTGAGCTAGGTGAGCTAGGTGTGTCAGAGCTAGTTGTGTCCGAGTTAGGTGAGTTGGGTGTGTCTGAGCTAGGTGAGCTAGGTGTTTCTGATCTAGGTGAGCATTGTGTGTCTGTGTTAGGTGTGTCTGAGCTAGGTGAGTCTGAGCTAGGTGTGTCTGAGCTAGGTGTGTCTGAGCTAGGTGTGTCTGAGCTAGTTGAACTAGGTGTGTCTGAGCTAGGTGAGCTAGGTGTGTCTGAGCTAGGTGAGCTAGGTGTGTCTGAGCTAGGTGTGTCTGAGCTAGTTGAGCTATGTGTGTCTGAGCTAGGTGAGCTAGGTGTGTCTGAGCTAGGTGAGCTAGGTATGTCTGAGCTAGGTGAGCTAGGTGTGTCTGAGTTAGGTGTGTCTGAGCTAGGTGTGTCTGAGCTAGATGAGCTAGGTGTGTCTGAGCTAGGTGAGCTAGGTATGTCTGAGCTAGGTGAGCTAGGTGTGTCTGAGCTAGTTGAACTAGGTGTCTGAGCTAGGTGTGTCTGATCTTGTTTAGCTAGGTGTGTCTGAGCTAGTTGAGCTAGGTGTGTCTGAGGTAGGCGAGCTAGGTGTGTCAGAGCTAGGTGTGTCTGAGCTATGTGAGCTAGGTGTGTCTGAGCTAGGTGAGCTAGGTGTGTCTGATCTTGTTTAGCTAGGTGTGTCTGATATAGTTGAGCTGGGTGTGTCTGAGCTAGGTGAGCTAGGTGTGTCAGAGCTAGTTGTTTCCGAGTTAGGTGAGTTGGGTGTGTCTGAGCTAGGTGAGCTGTAATTGTCTGAGTTAGATGAGCTAGTTGTTTTTTAGCTAGGTGAGCTAGGTGTGTCAGAGCTAGATGTGTCTGAGCTAGGTGTGTCTGAGCTAGGTGAGCTAGTTGTGTCTGAGCTAGGTGAGCTAGGTGTGTCTGAGCTAGGTGTGTCTGAGCTAGGTGAGCTAGTTGTGTCTGAGCTAGATGTGTCTGAGCTAGTTGTGTCTCAGCTAGGTGTGTCTGAGCTAGTTGTGTCTGAGCTATTTGTGTCTGAGCTAGTTGTTTCTGAGCTAGGTGTGTCTGAGCTAGGTGAGCTAGTTGTGTATGAGCTAGGTGAGCTAAGTTTGTCTGAGCTAGTTGAGCTAGGTGTGTCTGAGCTAGGTGTGTCTGAGCTAGGTGAGATAGGTGTCTGAGCTAGGTGTGTCTGAGCTAGGTGAGTCTGAGCTAGGTGAGTCTGAGCTATGTGACCTAGGTGTGTCTGAGCTAGGTGAAACACGTGTGTCTGAGCTAGGTGAACTTGTTGTGTCTGAGCTAGGTGTCTGAGATTGGTGTGTCTGAGCTAGGAGGACTAGGTGTGTCTGAGCTAGGTGAGCTAGGTGTGTCTGAGCTAGGTGTGTCTGAGCTAGGTGAGCTAGTTGTGTCTGAGCTAGATGTGTCTGAGCTAGTTGTGTCTCAGCTAGGTGTGTTTGAGCTAGGTGAGCTACGTGTGTCAGAGCTAGGTGAGTCTGAGCTAGGTGAGTCTGAGCTAGAAGTGTCTGAGCTAGGTGTGTCTGAGCTAGGTGAGATAGGTGTCTGAGCTAGGTGTGTCTGAGCTAGGTGTGTCTGATCTTGTTGAGCTAGGTGTGATCTTGTCTGAGCTAGGTGTGTCTGAGCTAGATGAGCTAGGTTTGTCTGATGAGCTAGGTTTGTCTGAGGTAGGTGAGCTAGGTTTGACTGAGCTAGGTGTGTCTGAGCTAGGTGAGCTAGGTGTGTCTGAGCTAGGTGTGTCTGAGCTAGGTGAGCTAGGTGTGTCTGAGCTAGGTGTGTCTGAGCTAGGTGTGTCTAAACTTGGTGAGCTAGGTGTGTCTGATCTTGGTGAGCTAGGTGTGTCTGAGCTATGTGAGCTAGGTGTGTCTGAGCTAGGTGTGTCTGAGCTAGGTGTGTCTGAGCTAGGTGAGCTAGTTGCGTCTGAGCTAGGTGCGTCTGAGCTAGGTGTGTCTGAGCTAGTTGTTTCTGAGCTAGGTGTGTCTGAGCTAGGTGAGCTAGTTGTGTATGAGCTAGGTGAGCTAGGTGTGTCTGAGCTAGTTGAGCTAGGTGTGTCTGAGCTAGGTGTGTCTGAGCTTGGTGAGCTAGGTGTGTCTGAGCTAGGTGTGTCTGAGCTAGGTGAGTCTGATCTTGTTGAGCTAGGTGTGATCTTGTCTGAGCTAGGTGTGTCTGAGCTAGATGAGCCAGGTTTGTCTGAGCTAGTTGAGCAATGTGTGTCTGTGTTAGGTTTGTCTGAGCTAGGTGTGCTTGAGCCAGTTGAGCTAGATGTGTCTGAGCTAGGTCAGCTAGGTGTGTTTGAGCTAGGTGTGTCAGAGCAAGGTGTGTTTGAGTTAGGTTGAGCTACGTGTGTCAGAGCTAGGTGAGTCTGAGCTAGGTGAGTCTGAGCTAGGTGAGTCTGAGCTAGGTGAGCTAGGTGTGTCTGAGCTAGGTGAAACAGGTGTGTCTGAGCTAGGTGTGTCTGAGCTAGGTGTTTCTGAGCTAGATGAGCTAGGTGTGTCTGAGCTAGTTGTGTCCAAGCTAGGTGAGTTGGGTGTGTCACAGCTAGGTGAGCTAGGTGTGTCTGAGCTAGGTGAGCTAGGTTTGTCTGAGCTAGGTAAGCTACGTGTGTCTGAGCTTAGTGAGCTAGGTATTTCTGAGCTAGGTGAACTAGGTGTCTGAGCTAGGTGTGTCTGAGCTAGTTGTGTCTAAACTTGGTGAGCTAGGTGTGTCTGATCTAGGTGAGCTAGGTGTGTCTGAGTTAGGTTTGTCTGACCTAGGTGAACTAGGTGTGTCTGAGAGAGGTGTGTCTAAACTGTTAGATGTCAGACTCCTATTCTGTCATCCTGTTAGCCAGTCAGACTGTTAGCCTGTTAGCCAGTCTGAGTGTTATCATGTTAGCCAGTCAGACTGTTAGCCTGTTTTTTTACCTTAGTTTAACTAGGCAAGTCAGTTAAGAACAAATTCTTATTTTCAATGACTGCCTTGTTCAGGGGCAAAATGACAAAAAATGTTTGTCAGCTTTGGGATTCAATCTTGCAACCTTCCGGATACTAGTCCAACGCTCTAACCACTAGGCTACCTGCCGTTCGTCTTTTATCCTTTACGCCTGTTATTCAGTCAGCCTGTTAGCCTGTTAGCCTGTTCGCCAGTCAGTGTGTTAGACTGTTAGCCTCTTAGCCAATCATATGTTAGCCAGTTAGCCTATTATCCTCTTAGTCAGTCATACTGTTAGCCTGTTGGCAGTCTGTGTGTTATCCTGTTTCACTGCACCAGAGAGAGAGAGATAGAGAGGGAGAGAGGTAGAGAAAGACAAAGACAAGAATGAGGTAAAACTCAGTCTTTGTCCCACTCCCACCAACTCCCTAATTTACCCCTGCCACCCACCCACACACACAGACATACACACACCTCCTAGACCAGAGTGGTGAGAAACCCTGCCCTGCTGTAGTTGTCACTTCAGATGTTCTGCAGAGGGTGTATGTGTGTGTGTGTGTGTTTTTGTGTGTGTGTGTGTGTGTGTGTGTGTGTGTGTGTGTGTGTGTGTGTGTGGGTGGGTGGGGGGCTCTAGGGCTGTGCCTCAGGGCCTCGCCTGCGCTACAAAAGACTCCACTCAACTCCGGTTAGTTCTCCCTACTAACATATAAGCACTGACGGACACACACATTCCAGAAGATTATTGAAATGACTGGTGTGTGTGTGTCTTTGTGTGTGTGTGTGTGTGTGTTTGTGTGTGTTTGATAGTTGCATCATGTTGATTTGTGGTTCCAGTGTGTGTGTTTCTGTTTGTAACAGCTCAGATGAGGACTGGCTCCAGGCAGCCGGTTTGCTCCAGGCCACGTTCAGTTCTGTCGAGGCGCGTTAGTCCCCAACCAACCTGTCACCCCCAGCTAGAGATTGATAGCATAGCACACACACACACGCACACACACAGAGAGACAGACACACGCATTCACACACACACACACACTCACACACACACACACACTGTAGTATAAACATTATAACTTTTAACGAATCATAACGAGTCATAACGAATCATAACGCCATAATCATAACGAATCATAACCTCCTTCAAGAAGAGTTAAGAAAATGTTTACCAAATAGACTAAAGTAAAAAATAATAATAAAAAGTAACACAATAAGTATAACAATAACGAGACTTTATACAGGGGGTACTGGTACCGAGTCAGTGTGCGGGGAACGTGTAGGGAGGGTTGAAGAGACTATGCATTGATAATAAACAATGAATAGCAGCAGTGTACAAAATGGAGGGGGGCAAATGTAAATAGTCCGTTGGCGATTTAAAAAAATTGTTCAGCAGTCTTATGGCTTACTGCTTGCCTTGCGGTAGCAGAGAAAACAGTCTATAACTTGGGTGACTGGAGTCTCTGACAATTTTATGGGCTTTCCTCTGACACCGCCTATTATATAGGTCCTAAATTGCAGGAAGTTTGGCTCCAGTGATGTACTGGGACGTACACACTACCCTCTGTAGCGCCTTACGCTCAGATGCAGAGAAGTCTTGGTTTTTGTCGTGCCCTCTTCACGACTGTCTTGGTATGTTTGGACCATGATAGTTGGTTGGTGATGTGGACACCAAGGAACTCTCGACTTGCTCCACAACATCCCCGTTGATGTTAATGGGGTCCTGTTTGGCTCGCCTTTTTCTCTAGTCCACGATCAGCACCTTTGTCTTGCTCACATTGAGGGAGAGGTTGTTGTCCTGGCACCACACTGCCAGTTCTCTGACCTCCTCCCTATAGGCCGTCTCATCGTTGTCAGTGATCAGGCCTACCACTGTTGTGTCGCCAGCAAACTTAATGATGGTGTTGGAGTCGTGTTTGGCCATGCAGTCGTGGGTGAAGAGGGAGTACAGGAGGGGAGTAAGTACTCACCCCTGAGGGGCCTCAGTGTTGAGGATCAGCGTGGCAGACGTGTTGTTGCCTACTCTTAACACCTGGGGGTGGCCTGTCAGGAAGTCCAGGATCCAGCTGCAGAGGGAGGTGTTTAGTCCCAGAGCCCTTAGCTTAGTGATAAGCTTTGTGGGCACTATGGTGTTGAATGCTGAGCTGTTGTCAATGAACAGCATTCTCATGTTCCTTTTGTCCAGGTGGGAAAGGGCAGTGTGGAGTGCGATTGAGATTGTGTCATCTGGAGGTTACCTTTGCTTCCGTTGGGCACAGGGACTATGGTGGTCTGCTTGAAACATGTACGTATTACAGACTCAGTCAGGGAGAGGTTGAAAATGTCAGTGAAGACATATGACAGTTGGTCCGCGCATGCTTTGAGTACACGTCCTGGTAATCCGTCTGGCCCTGCGGCTTTGTGAATGTTGACCTGTGGAAATGTGAAAGGACTGTAGGATAATAACACATTAGATCTGGTAAAATATAATATATAACAAAACTGTGCACTCTCCTCAAACAATAGCATGGTATTCTTTCACTGTAATAGCTACTGTAAATTGGACAGTGCAGTTAGATGAACAAGCACTTAAGCTTTCTGCCAATATCAGATGTCTATGTCCTGGGAAATGTTCTTGTTACTTGCAACCTCATGCTAATCGCATTGGCCTACGTTAGCTCAACCGTCCCGTGGACGGGACACCGATCTGCTTAACTACTTAGGGAGCAGTGGAGAGCGCCCCACTCCCGACACTACCCGGTGAAATGCAAGGCGCCAAATTCAAAATCCAAAAGTTGAATTATTAAACATTCATCAATATACAAGTGTTGCATAGTCATCAAAAGCTTTGCTTCTTGGCAATATCACAGCGTTGTCAGATTTCAAAAAGGCTTTACGGCGAAAGCACAACATTTGATTGTTTGAGGATAGCACCTACAATAATTATCCATTCATAACCCAATGCGGGTCTCAAAAAACGCATAAAATCGCTAATATAAGATCTCTTACCTTTCGAAGAACTTCTGCTGAGGGCTTCCCAAGTGTCCAACGAAGACAATCCATGCTTTTTTTGTTAGAAAAAGTCATTTATTATATCCATATATCTCCGTTTGGTTGGCGCGTTATGATCATAAAATCCACCGTTAAGTCGCCCATTGAACCGTGAAGAGAACGCGTTCACATTATACCTATACACTTGTCCAAGAACAATCAAACATCATTGATAATGTATCCTTAGGAACACTTTTATGTATATTTACTATAATATTTCAACCGGATTATAAACTGGACGATAGGAAAGGAAAAAAACACAGCGCGTGCGAGCCCGTGAACGCGCTTCCTCTTCTGTTTACATCCGATGACTAGTTCGAAATTCTTCTTCTATTACCATCCAGAGCAACCTAACATCACCAAACACTGTCTAGAGACTGTTTACACCCAGTGGAAGCAATAGGTACTGCAATCTTACTCCCATATATGGCTGTTTTCAATAGGGAGGGGTTCCAAATGAGGCATTGGGTCAATAACACTTTTTCCAGGACAGAAACTCCTTGGGTTTCCGCCTGCTATATCAGTTCTGTTATACTCACAGACATTATTTTAACACTCTTAGAAACTTCAGAGTGTTTCCTATCCAATAGTACTAATTATGTGCATATCCTAGTTTCTGGGCCTGAGTGGTAGGCCTTTTACTTCGAAAAAAAGATCATGATCATAACAAAGCTAATTACAGACTCTGCACAGAACTGCCAGGACCTCAGATCAATGGAGATACTCAAGTATCTTGACACATTCACAAAAACAGTCATGGCCTTCCAGCTGAATACTGGACCCTATCCAATTAACTACTGAAAGAGCTGCTTCCTGTGCTTGGCCCTCCTATGTTGAACATAATAAACAGCTCCCTATCCTCATGATGTGTACCAAACTCACTAAAAGTGGTAGGAATAAAGGCTGTCCTGAAAAAGCCAAACCTTGACCAGGGAAAGTTGTTAAACCTTTTGCCTTTATCGAATCTCCGATTCCACAAATATTTTTGAAATATCTGTTATTCAGCAAATCACTGCCTTCCTGAAGAGAAATGTATACGAAACATTCCATTCTGGTTTTAGACCCCATCATAGTATTGAGAATGCATTCATTAAGGTGGTAAATTAAGTTTTAATAGTATCAGACTAAGGCTCTGCATCTGTCTTTGTGCTCCTAGACCTTAGTGCTGCTTTTCACACCATTGATTGCATTGTTTTAGAGAGATTGGAAACCCCAGGCCACTCCAGGACCTTAATGTGCTTCTTCTTGAGCCACTCCTTTGTTGCCTTGGCCGTGTGTTTTGGGTCATTGTCATGCTGGAATACCCATCCACGACCCATTTTCAATGCCCTGGCTGAGGGAAGGAGGTTCTCACCCAAGATTTGACGGTACATGGCCCCGTCCATCGTCCCTTTGATGCAGTGAAGTTGTCCTGTCCCTTAGCAGAAAAACACCCCCAAAGCATAATGTTTCCCACCTCCATGTTTGACGGTGTGGATGGTGTTCTTGGGGTCATAGGCAGCATTCCTCCTCCTCCAAACACGGCGAGTTGAGTTGATGCTAAAGAGCTCCATTTTGGTCTCATCTGACCACAACACTTTCACCCAGTTGTCCTCTGAATCATTCAGATGTTCTTTGGCAAACTTCAGACGGGAATGTATATGTGCTTTCTTGAGCAGGGGACCTTTATGGGCGCTGCAGGATTTCAGTCCTTCACGGCGTAGTGTGTTACCAATTGTTTTCTTGGTGACTATGGTCCCAGCTGCCTTGAGATCATTGACAAGATCCTCCCATGTAGTTCTGGGCTGATTATTGCAACTCCACGAGGAGAGATCTTGCATTGAGCCCCAGGCCGAGGGAGATTGACAGTTCTTTTGTGTTTCTTCCATTTGCGAATAATGGCACCAACTGTTGTCACCTTCTCACCAAGCTGCTTGGTGATGGTCTTGTAGCCCATTCCAGCCTTGTGGAGGTCTACAATCTTGTCCCTGACATCCTTGGAGAGCTCTTTGGTCTTGGCCATGGTGGAGAGTTTGGAATCGGATTGATTGATTGCTTCTGTGGACAGGTGTCTTTTATACAGGTAACAAGCTGAGACTCCCTTTAAGAGTGTGCTCCTAATCTCAGCTCGTTACCTGTATAAAAGACACCTGGAAGCCAGAAATCTTTCTGATTGAGTGGTGGTCAAATACTTATTTACCTCATTAAAATGCAAATCAATTTATAACATTTTTCACATGCGTTTTTCTGGATTTTTTTGTTGTTATTCTGTCTCTCACTGTTCAAATAAACCTACCTGTCACGATCTTTATAATGGACAGACCAAGACGCAGCGATGCTTCCAGCATACATATTTAATATGAACGTACCGGGTATACAACAAACAGAAAGTAACGAAGATCGTGAAAGTGAACTTAACTGAAACAGAAAGACAAGCTAAGCTCAAACAATAACCCACGAACCTAGAGTGAAACCTACAAACATAAATATGGTTCCCAATTAGAGACAACGACACCCAGCTGCCTCTAATTGGGAACCATACCCCAACATAGAACTATGACACCTAGAACAGACAACCCTACACCAAAACGAAACCAAAACGCTCCAGCCTGACATCTCGGCCTGGGCGTTACAGTACAGGTCTTCGGGTGGGTCCCTTCGTCCCAGGTGGGGGCTCCGGACCATTTCCTGGAACTCTGGTGCGTGGAGCAGGAACTGGCAGTACCGGACTCGTGATGCTCACTGGAACTCTGGTGCGTGGAGCAGGAACTGGCCGTACTGGACTCGTGATGCTCACTGGAACTCTGGTGCGTGGAGCAGGAACTGGCAGTACCGGACTCGTGATGCTCGCGGGAACTCTGGTGCGTGGAGCAGGAACTGGTCGTACTGGACTCATGGCGCTCACGGAACTCTGGTGCGTGGAGCAGGAACTGGCAGTACTGGACTCGTGATGCTCACTGGAACTCTGGTGCGTGGAGCAGGAACTGGTCGTACTGGACTCGTGATGCTCGCGGGGACTCTGGTGCGTGGAGCAGGAACTGGTCGTACTGGACTCATGACGCTCACGGGAACTCTGGTGCGTGGAGCAGGAACTGGCAGTACTGGACTCGTGATGCTCACTGGAACTCTGGTGCGTGGAGCAGGAACTGGTCGTACTGGACTCGTGATGCTCACTGGAACTCTGGTGCGTGGAGCAGGAACTGGTCGTACTGGACTCGTGATGCTCACTGGAACTCTGGTGCGGAGAGCGGGAACAGGCCGAACTGGGCTCGGGACGCACTCTGGTGCGGGGAGCGGGAACAGGCCGAACTGGGCTCGGACGTGCACTCTGGTGCGGGGAGCGGGAACAGGCCGAACTGGGCTCGGGACGTGCACTCTTGTGCGGGAAGCGGGAACAGGCCGAATTGGGCTCGTGACGCTCACTCTGGTGCGGGGAGCGGGAACAGGCCGAACTGGGCTTGTGACGCGCACTCTGGTGCGGGGAGCGGGAACAGGCCGAACTGGGCTCTCTAAGCGCACGGGGAGCCTGGTGCGCGGAGCCGGAACAGGACGTGCTGGACTCTCTAAGCGCACGGGGAGCCTGGTGCGCGGAGTCGGAACAGGGTGTGCTGGACTCTCTAAGCGCACGGGGAGCCTGGTGCGCGGAGCAGGGACAGGACAGGCCGGGCTCTGGAGGCGCACAAGGGGCCTGATGCGTGGAGCAGGGACAGGACATGCCGGGCTCTGGAGGCGCACAAGGGGCCTGATGCGTGGAGCAGGGACAGGACGTGTAGACTCCACAACACGGACTGGGATCTTAGAACTCGGAACAGGGACTGGACGTGTTGACTCCACAACACGAACTGGGATCTTGGGACTCGGAACAGGGACTGGACGTGTTGACTCCACAACACGAACTGGGATCTTGGAACTCGGGACAGGGACTGGACGTGTTAACTCCACAACACGAACTGGGATCTTGGGACTCAGAACAGGGACTGGACGGGTTGACTCCACAACCCGAACTGGAGACCTGATGCGGAGAGCAGGCACCACTCTACCAGGTAGCACACTGACCTTGACCTGACCGATGAGTGGAGCTGGAATCTCTCGGACTGGGCTGTGGATTCGCACCGGAGACTCTGCCCGTAGGGACCGCAGGATATCTGGGTCCCAAAGGCGCACTGGAGACCTGGCGGCGCAGAGCTGGCACCACTCTACCAGGCTGTACACTGACCTTGGCCTGACAGACGAGTGGCGCTGGGATCTCTCGCACTGGGCTGTGGACACGCATCGAGACACTGCATGCAGAACCGGTGCTGGATATCCTGGTCCACGGAGGCGCATCGAGACCAGGAGCGCTGAGCCGGCACCACTCTACCAGGCTGCACACTCATCGTAGCCTGACAGACGAGTGGCGCTGGAATCTCCCGCACCGGGCTGTGAATGCGCACAGGAGAAATCGTGCGCAAAACTGCATAACACGGTGTCCTTTCCGTGCGACGATCTCTCCCCAACGCTCACTCCACAAAGCACGAGGAGTTGGCTCAGGAGTCCCTCCTGAACCGGCCAACCTCCTCGTGTGCCCCCCCCCAAAAGTATTTTTGGGCTGTCCTTCGGGCCTCCGTGCCCGGCGAGGTCTGATGAACTTGCCTCATACGGGATCCCATGCTCCATACAGGTCCTCACACCTGCGCCGCTCCGCCGCCGCTGCTTCCAGTTCCTCTCTTGGAGGGCAATACTCTCCGGGCTGGTCCCAATCTCCCCCATTGAACAGCTCCTCCTCCCAAGGCCTGAACTCCCGGGTCTCTCGCTGCTTGGTCTTCTTTTGGTGGGTTATTCTGTCACGATCTTTATAATGGACAGACCAAGACGCAGCGATGCTTCCAGTATACATATTTAATATGAACGTACCGGGTATACAACAAACAGAAAGTAACGAAGATCGTGAAAGTGAACTTAACTGAAACAGAAAGACAAGCTAAGCTCAAACAATAACCCACGAACCTAGAGTGAAACCTACAAACATAAATATGGTTCCCAATTAGAGACAACGACACCCAGCTGCCTCTAATTGGGAACCATACCCCAACATAGAACTATGACACCTAGAACAGACAACCCTACACCAAAACGAAACCAAAACGCTCCAGCCTGACATCTCGGCCTGGGCGTTACACTACCATTAAAATTATAGACTGATAATTTCTTTGTCAGTAGGCAAACGTACAAAATCAGCAGGGGATCAAATACTTTATCTGTCGGAAAGATATCAGTTTGGCTCTGTAAATGGTTTGTCCTCTGACAAATCAACTGTACATTTAGGTGTTCCTCAAGACTCCGTTTTAGGACCACTATTGTTTTCACTATATATTTTACCTCTTGGTGATGTCATTCTTTCACTGCTATGCGGACGACACACAGCTGTACATTTAGATGAAACATGGTGAAGCCCGACAATTGACCTCCCTGGAAGCCTGTCTTTCAAACTTAAGGAAGTGGATGGAAGCAAATGTTCTACTTTTAAACTCGGACAAAACAGAGATGCTAGTTCTAGGTACCAAGAAACAAAGATATCTTATTTTGAATCTGACAACAATTAATCTTGATGGTTGTCTCAAATAAAACTGTGAAGGATCTTGGCGTTACTCTGGACCCTGATTTCTCTTTTGACAAACATATCAAGACTGTGTCAAGGACAGCTTTTTTCCATCTACGTAACAATGCAAAAATCTGGAACTTTCTGTCAAAAAATTATGCAGAGAAATGTATCCATGCTAATGTCACTTCTAGATTAGACTACTGCAATGCTCTACTTTCTGGCTACCCGGACAAAGCACTACATAAACTTCAGTTAGTGTTAAACACGGCTGCTAGAATCTTGACTAGAACCAAAAAATGTGATCACATTACTCCAGTGTTAGCCTCTCTACATTGGTTTCCTGTTAAGGCTAGGCCTGATTTCAAGGTTTTACTGCTAACCTACAAAGCATTACATGGGCCTGCTCCTACCTATCTTTACCATTTGGTCCTGCCGTACATACCTACATATACGCTATGGTCACAAGAAGCAGGCCTCCTTACTGTCCCTGGAATTTCAAAGCAAACAGCTCCATTTTTATGGAATGGTCTACCTATCCATGTGAGAGACGCAGACTCGGTCTCGGCCTTTAAGTCTTTATTGAAGACTCATCTCTTCAGTAGATCTTATGATTGACTGTAGTCTGGCCCAGGAGTGTGAAGGTGAACGGAAAGACACTGGAGCAACAAACAGCTAGGGGTGCGTCACTTGAGTGGGTTGAGTCACTGACGTGGTCTTCCTGTTCGGGTTGGCGCACCCCCCTTGGGTTCGTGCCGTGGGGGAGATCTTCGTGGGCTATACTCGGCCTTGTCTCAGGATAGTAAGTTGGTGGTTGAAGATATCCCTCTAGTGGTGTGGGGGCTGTGCTTTGGCAAAGTGGGTGGGGTTATATCCTGCCTGTTTGGCCCTGTCCGGGGGTATTGTCAGACAGGGCCACTGTGTCTCCCGACCCCTCCTGTCTCAGCCTCCAGTTTTTATGCTGCAATAGTTTATGTTTTGTGGGGGCTAGGGTCTGTCTGTCATATCTGGAGTATTTCTTCTGTCTTATCTGGTGTCCTGTGCTCTCTCTATCTCTCTCTCTCTCTTTATCTTTCTCTCTCTCTCTCTCTCTCTCTTTCTCTCGGAGGTCCTGAACCCTAGGACCATGTCTCAGGACTACCTGGCCTGATGACTCCTTGCTGTCCCCAGTCCACCTGGTCGTGATGCTGCTCCAGTTTAAACTGTTCTGCCTGCGGCTACGGAACCCTGACCTGTTCACCGGACGTGCTACCTTGTCCCAGACCTACTGTTTCCAACTCTCTAGAGCCAGCAGGAGCAATAGAGATACTCTGAATGATCGGCTATGAAAAACCAACTGACATTTACACCTGAGGTGCTGACCTGTTGCGCCCTCGACAACCACTGTGATTATTATTATCTGACCCTGCTGGTCATCTATGAACATTTTAACATCTTGGCCATGTTCTGTTAACCTGATCCAGGTTGCAGGCACTGGTTACAGTTTGAAGCTTTTTCCCCTGAGTGGGCAGCTTGATGAAAGCCAGTCAATATTTAAATAACCTAGAAAAAACACTTCTCTGTTGATATCACATACAATATCAAGCATTTCACACATGTTATCCAGATACTGACTGTTAGCACTTGGTGTTCTATAGCAGCTTCCCACCAGAATGGGCTTTAGGTGAGGCAGATGAACCTGTAGCCATATTACTTCAACAGTATTTAACGTTAGATCGTCTCTAAGCTTTACAGGAATGTGGTTCTGAATATAGACAGCAACACCGCCTCCGTTGGCATTTCTGTCTTTTCTGTAGATGTTATAACCATGTATTGCTACGACTGTATCATCAAAGTTTTTATGAGTTTCAGAGTCAGAATATGAATGTCATCTGTTACAAGCAAGTTATTGGCTTCATGGACCTTGTTTCTCAGGCTGCATATGTTAATATGGGCTATTTTTAGCACTTTTCTGGGTTGCTTGATTGTTTTTAATGCTTTACTGGGAAGCTTATCAGAGGTAGACTTACTCATGTTAGTCAAAGTCACCATTATTAGTCAGTTGTACAACCAAATGCCTTCAACCGAAATGTGTCTTCCGCATTTAACCCAACCCCTCTGAATCAGAGAGGTGCAGGGGGCTGCCTTAATCGACATCCACGTCTTCGGCACCCGGCGAACAGTGGGTTAACTGCCTTGTTCAGGGCCAGAACGACAGATTTTTTTCCTTGTCAGCTCAGGGATTCAAACTTGCAACCCTCCGGTTACAAGTCCAAAGCTCTAACCAGTAGGCTACCCGCCGCCCCATCTAGGCTACCCGCCGCCCCATGTTATTTACATTGGCACTGATGGGATGAGCTGCAGGGTGAGCTGCATAAAGTGGTCTTCCTACTAGGACACACCACCTCAGTGCTAACAGTGTAACTGGTCCATAGGCTCCTGATTACGGCTTACAATAGCTGTAGGCTCAACAGAGGTATTTAGGGCAGTTAGGGGGACATAAATTAAGTTACTTACATTGTGTTTGCCAATGCCCCTAAGATCATGTACATTTGATGCAGCATTATGACGAGTCATTGTCACAATGGTAGGGATTAACTGAGCTGGTCTTGGATCATTGAACAGTCATGGCTTCAATGCAGCCTTAAAATGGGTGGACAGAGTCCAGGAGCCAAGATGATTTGGATGGACTCCATTATTCCTGTAGAGTATCTTCTGTTTCCAGAAGGGGTCAAAGTTATCACTAGAAGTGACTCCAACAGAGCTACAGTAGTCTTTTAGCCAGATGTGTAATGCCAGCAGTCTGCTGAATCTTTCACACCCGCAGCCCAACGATGGTACTGGACCTGATATTATTGGCAGTTTTTTTGAGTATTTTAATGCTAAAATCAGTTCTTTAAAATAAAATTTCAAATGTTCAGAGCTAGTCCTCCTAATGTCGTTTGACCCCACATGGACTGCAACAGTGTCAGGAGATTGACTTCATCACTACTTATTTTTGTAATAAGTTTTGACAAGCTGAATGCACCGAGGTGTCTGTTTAAACTACTATCACAGCTCGAGGACAGGAGGAAGGGAACCCGGTTGTCCAACCAGGGAGCAGACTGTGGGTTCCTTTCTCCTGTCCTCAGTCTGCTCCCTGTTGGACAGTAGGGTTCCTTTTCTCCTGTCCTCAGTCTGCTCCCTGTTGGACAGTAGGGTTCCTTTTCTCCTGTCCTCAGTCTGCTCCCTGGTTAGACAGTAAGGTTCCCTTCCTTCAACCACTAATCAACATCAGCGTGTTATTTGAAGGTTTGTTCCATTTCAAGTTGAATTGATGTTTACTAGAAACTATGTTAACTAACAACCAAAATGAGTTGCTGATTAGATGTTATGTCAGGGTGTTGCCCGATGGAACATTTCTAATGTTATTATACTACAGCTGTAACTAACCCTAATCCTATTATATACAAAATATAAAACAATCTAAAATATTTAACTGTGTGTGTTTACAACAGAGTCTGTGGTCACCATGGTGATGGAGTGCCCCTCTTAACTGGTGCACTCAGGAATAATGCATTGTTGAACATAGCCTGAGGCTACACACTCACATACACACTAATCCCTACCATCTGCTACATCTGTGTGTCTGTGTGCGTGCACGTGTGTAACTGTATGAGTGTGTGTGTGTGTGTGTGTGTGTAGACCTCACACAAAATGCACTTCAGTCCTTTCCTAGTGTATCCATTGATTATTAGTCCTGTAAACCCCATTATCTTTCTGACAATGTTGTCACTTTGACTACTTCCACAACTACTTTTGCCCCCTCTACTGGACAGAATAACTCACTGCAGAGAGAGAGAGAGAGAGAGAGAGAGAGAGAGAGAGAGAGAGAGAGAGAGAGAGAGAGAGAGAGAGAGAGAGAGAGAGAGAGAGAGAGAGAGAGAGAGAGAGAGAGAGAGAGAGAGAGAGAGAGGGTGGGGTACAGAGAGAAAGAGGGAGAAGAGGGAGGCTGTCAGTTGTCTGTCTGTGTTCAGGTCTCTAGTGTCGCCCTCAGGCTGCTTCTCTTCACAATTAATGGAGGATCTCTCAGGGGAACACAACCACAATTCTCAATCACAGACACACGCACACATACACTCTAACACAAACTCAAACACACTATTTAACAGAGTCTCTGAATGTCGTTCCAGCAATTAAATACACACACCAGACTTCTTACACCACATATTCACATATTAGTTATCTGCTATCAACTATCAGATATCAGTTATCAATTAAAACAACAATCAACTATCAGATATAAATGATCAATTAACAACTACAATCAACTATTTGATATCAGTTATCAACTAACAACTACCATCAACTATCAGATATCAGTTATAATTTAACAACTACCTTCAACTATTATATATCAGTTATCACATAACAACTACTATCAGATATCAGTTATAGTTTAAGAACTACTATCAACTATCAGATATCAGCTGTCAACTAACAACTAATATCAAATATCAGATGTCAGTTATCAATTAACAACTACTATAACTATCAACTATCAGATATCCGTTATCAACTAACAACTACTATCAACTATCAGATATCAGTTACCAATTAACAACTACTATCACTATCAGATATCAGTTATCAACAAACAACCACTATCAAATATCAGTTATCAATTATCAATTAACAACTACGGTCAGCTATCAGATATCAATTTAAATTTAACAGCTACTATCAATTATCCGATATCACTTATCAACTAACAACTATAAGTTATCATCAAACAGCAAATATTTGTTTTATTTAACCATTATTTAGCGAGACGAGTTAGTTAAGAACCAAATCTTATTTTACAATGAGGATCAGTTATCAACAAACAACCACTATCAACTATCAGATATCAGTTATCAATTAACAACTACTATCAAATATCAACTATCAGATATCAGCTATAATTTAACAACTACTATCAATTATCAGATGTCAGTTATCAATTAACCACTACCATCAACTATCAGATATCAGTTATAATTTAACAACTACTATCAACTATCAGATGTCAGTTATCAATTAACAACTACTATAACTATCAACTATCAGATATCCGTTATCAACTAACAACTACTATCAACTATCAGATATCACTGATCAATTAACAACTACCTTCAACTATTATATATCAGTTATCACATAACAACTACTATCAGATATCAGTTATAGTTTAAGAACTACTATCAACTATCAGATATCAGCTGTCAACTAACAACTAATATCAAATATCAGATGTCAGTTATCAATTAACAACTACTATCAACTATCAGTTATCACTGATCAATTAACAACTACCTTCAACTATTAGATATCAGTTATAATTTAACAACTACTATATACTATCAGATATCAGTTATCAACTAACAACTACTATCAACTATCAGATATCAGTTATCAACTAACAACCACTATCAACTCTCAGATGTCAGTTATCAATTAACAACTGCTATCAACTATCAGTTATCAACTAACAACCACTATTAACTCTCAGATATCAGTTATCAACTAACAACCACTATTAACTATTAGATATCAGTTATCAACTAACAACCAATATTAACTATCAGATATCAGTTATCAACTAACAACTACAATCAACTAACAGATATCAGTTACCAATTAACAACCACTAACAACTATCAGTTGATATCTGATAGTTAATAGTGGTTGTTAGATGATAACTGATATCTGATAGTGGTTGTTAGTTGATAACTGATATCTGATAGTTGATAATGGTTGTTAGTTGATAACTGATATTTAATTGTTAATAGTGGTTGTTCGTTCATAACTGATATCTGATAGTTAATAGTGGTTGTTAACAACTATCAGATATCACTGATCAATTAACAACTACCTTCAAGTATTAGATATCAGTTAAAATTTAACAACTACAATCAACTATCAGATATCAGTTAACAACTAACAACCACTATCAACTCTCATATATCAGTTATCAATTAACAACTGCTATCAACTATCAGTTATCAACTAACAACCACTATTAACTATCAGATATCAGTTATCAACTAACAAGCACTATCAACTATCAGATATCAGTTATCAACTATCAACCACTATCAACTATCAGTTATCAACAAACAACGACTAATAACTATCAGATATCAGTTATCAACTAACAACCACTATCAACTCTAAGATATCAACTAACAACCACTATTAACTATCAGATATCAGTTCCTAACTAACAACCACTATTAACTATCAGATATCAGTTATCAACTAACAACCACTATCAACTCTCAGATATCAGTTATCAACAAACAACCACTATCAACTCTCAGTTATCAACTATCAACCACTTTTAACTATCAGATATCAGTTATAAATTAACAACTACAATCAACTCTCAGATATCAGTTATCAAATAACAACCACTATCAACTATCATATATCATTTCCTAACTAACAACCACTATTAACTATCAGATATCAGTTATCAACTAACAACCACTATCAACTCTCAGATATCAGTTATCAACTAACAACCACTATCAACTATCAGACATCAGTTATCAACTAACAACCACTATCAACTATCAGTTATCAATTAACAACCACTATTAACTATCAATTATCAGTTATCAACTAACAACCACTATAAACTATCAGATATCAGTTATCAACTAACAACCACTTTTAACTATCAGATATCAGTTATCAACTAACAACCACTATCAACTCTCAGATATCAGTTATCAACTAACAACCACTATCAACTATCAGATATCAGTTATCAACTAACAACCACTATTAACTATCAGATATCAGTTATCAACTAACAACCACTATTAACTGTCAGATATCAGTTATCAATTAACAACCACTATCAACTCTCAGATATCAGTTATCAACTAACAACCACTATCAACTCTAAGATATGAGTTATCAACTAACAACCACTATCAACTCTCAGTTATCAACTATCAAACACTATCAACTCTCAGATATCAACTGACAACCACTATTAACAATCAGATATCAGTTATCAACTAACAACTACTATCAACTATCAGATATCAGTTATCAATTAACAACCACTATCAACTATCAGTTATCAACTAACAACCACTATTAACTATCAGATATCAGTTATCAACTGTCAACCACTATCAACTATCAGATATCAGTTATCTACTAACAACCACTATCAACTATCAGACATCAGTTATCAACTAACAACCACTATCAACTATCAGTTATCAATTAACAACCACTATTAACTATCAATTATCAGTTATCAACTAACAACCACTATAAACTATCAGATATCAGTTATCAACTAACAACCACTTTTAACTATCAGATATCAGTTATCAACTAACAACCACTATCAACTATCAGATATCAGTTATCAATTAACAACCACTATCAACTATCAGTTATCAACTAACAACAACTATCAACTATCAGATATCAGTTATCAATTAACAACCACTATCAACTATCAGATATCAGTTATCAACTAACAACCACTATTAACTATCAGATATCAGTTATCAACTAACAACCACTATCAACTCTCAGATATAAGTTATCAACTAACAACCACTATCAACTATCAGATATCAGTTATCAACGAACAACTACTATTAACTATCAGATATCATTTATCAACTAACAACCACTATTAACTATCAGATATCAGTTATCAACTAACAACCACTATCATCTATCAGATATCAGTTATCAACGAACAACTACTATTAACTATCAGATATCATTTATCAACTAACAACCACTATTAACTATCAGATATCAGTTATCAATTAACAACCACTATCAACTCTCAGATATCAGTTATCAACTAACAACCACTATCAACTCTCAGTTATCAACTATCAAACACTATCAACTCTAAGATATCAACTGACAACCACTATTAACAATCAGATATCAGTTATCAACTAACACCTACTATCAACTATCAGATATCAGTTATCAATTAACAACCACTATCAACTATCAGTTCTCAACTAACAACCACTATTAACTATCAGATATCAGTTATCAACAAACAACAACTATCAACTTTCAGTTATGAACTAACAACGACTAATAACTATCAGATATCAGTTATCAACTAACAACCACTATCAACTATCAGTTATCATCTAACAACCACTATCAACTCTCAGATATCAGTTATCAACTAACAACCACTATCAACTATCAGATAACATTTCTAACTAACAACCACTATTAACTATCAGATATCAGTTATCAACTAACAACCACTATCAACTATCAGATATCAGTTATCAACTAACAACCACTATCAACTATCAGATATCAGTTATCAACTAACAACCACTATCAACTATCAGATATCAGTTATCAACTAACAACCACTATCAACTATCAGATATCAGTTATCAACTAACAACCACTATCAACTATCAGATATCAGTTATCAATTAACAACCACTATCAACTCTCAGATATCAGTTATCAACTAACAACCACTATCAACTATCATATATCATTTCTAACTAACAACCACTATCAACTCTAAGATATCAGTTATCAACTAACAACCACTATCAACTCTCAGATATCAGTTATCAACTAACAACCACTATTAACTATCAGATATCAGTTATCAACTAACAACCACTATCAACTCTCAGATATCAGTTATCAACTAACAACCACTATCAACTATCAGTTATCAACTAACAACCACTATCAACTCTAAGATATCAGTTATCAACTAACAACCACTATCAACTCTCAGTTATCAACTATCAAACACTATCAACTCTAAGATATCAACTGACAACCACTATTAACAATCAGATATCAGTTATCAACTAACAACCACTATCAACTATCAGATATCAGTTATCAATTAACAACCACTATCAACTATCAGTTATCAACTAACAACCACTATCAACTCTCAGTTATAAACTATCAACCACTATCAACTCTAAGATATCAACTAACAACCACTATTAACTATCAGATATCAGTTATCAACTAACAACCACTATCAACTATCAGATATCAGTTATCAACTAACAACCACTATCAACTATCAGATATCAGTTATCAACTAACAACCACGATCAACTATCAGTTATCAACTAACAACCACTATCAACTATCAGATATCAGTTATCAACTAACAACCACTATCAACTATCAGATATCAGTTATCAACTAACAACCACTATCAACTCTCAGATATCAGTTATCAACTAACAACCACTATTAACTATCAGATATCAGTTATCAACTAACAACCACTATCAACTATCAGATATCAGTTATCAACTAACAACCACTATCAACTATCAGATATCAGTTATCAACTAACAACCACTATCAACTCTCAGATATCAGTTATCAACTAACAACCACTATCAACTATCAGATATCAGTTATCAATTAACAACCAGTATCAACTATCAGATATCAGTTATCAACTAACAACCACTATTAACTATCAGATATCAGTTATCAACTAACAACCACTATCAACTATCAGATATCAGTTATCAACTAACAACCACTATTAACTATCAGATATCAGTTATCAATTAACAACCACTATCAACTCTCAGATATCAGTTATCAACTAACAACCACTATCAACTCTCAGTTATCAACTATCAAACACTATCAACTCTAAGATATCAACTGACAACCACTATTAACAATCAGATATCAGTTATCAACTAACAACTACTATCAACTATCAGATATCAGTTATCAATTAACAACCACTATCAACTATCAGTTCTCAACTAACAACCACTATTAACTATCAGATATCAGTTATCAACAAACAACAACTATCAACTATCAGTTATGAACTAACAACGACTAATAACTATCAGATATCAGTAATCAACTAACATCCACTATCAACTCTCAGATATCAGTTATCAATTAACAACCACTATCAACTATCAGATATCAGTTATCAACTAACAACCACTATCAACTATCAGATATCAGTTATCAACTAACAACCACTATCAACTATCAGATATGAGTTATCAACTAACAACCACTATCAACTCTCAGTTATCAACTATCAAACACTATCAACTATCAGATATCAGTTATCAACTGACAACCACTATTAACAATCAGATATCAGTTATCAACTAACAACTACTATCAACTATCAGATATCAGTTATCAATTAACAACCACTATCAACTATCAGATATCAGTTATCAACTAACAACCACTATCAACTCTCAGTTATCAACTATCAAACACTATCAACTCTAAGATATCAACTGACAACCACTATTAACAATCAGATATCAGTTATCAACTAACAACTACTATCAACTATCAGATATCAGTTATCAATTAACAACCACTATCAACTATCAGATATCATTATCAACTAACAACCACTATTAACTATCAGATATCAGTTATCAACTAACAACCACTATCAACTATCAGATATCAGTTATCAACTAACAACCACTATCAACTCTATCAGATATCAGTTATCAACTAACAACCACTATCAACTATCAGATAACAGTTATCAACCTAACAACCACTATTAACTATCAGATATCAGTTATCAACTAACAACCACTATCAACTATCAGATATCAGTTATCAACTAACAACCACTATCAACTATCAGATATCAGTTATCAACTAACAACCACTATCAACTATCAGATATCAGTTATCAACTAACAACCACTATCAACTATCAGATATCAGTTATCAACTAACAACCACTATCAACTATCAGATATCAGTTATCAACTAACAACCACTATCAACTCTCAGATATCAGTTATCAACTAACAACCACTATCAACTATCAGATATCAGTTATCAACTAACAACCACTATTAACTATCAGATATCAGTTATCAACTAACAACCACTATCAACTCTATCAGATATCAGTTATCAACTAACAACCACTATCAACTATCAGTTATCATCTAACAACCACTATCAACTCTCAGATATCAGTTATCAACTAACAACCACTATTAACAATCAGATATCAGTTATCAACTAACAACTACTATCAACTATCAGATATCAGTTATCAATTAACAACCACTATCAACTATCAGTTCTCAACTAACAACCACTATTAACTATCAGATATCAGTTATCAACTAACAACAACTATCAACTATCAGATATCAGTTATCAACTAACAACCACTAATAACTATCAGATATCAGTTATCAACTAACAACCACTATCAACTCTCAGATATCAGTTATCAACTAACAACCACTATCAACTATCAGATAACATTATCAACTAACAACCACTATTAACTATCAGATATCAGTTATCAACTAACAACCACTATCAACTCTCAGATATCAGTTATCAACTAACAACCACTATCAACTATCAGATATCAGTTATCAACTAACAACCACTATCAACTATCAGATATCAGTTATCAACTAACAACCACTATCAACTATCAGATATCAGTTATCAACTAACAACCACTATCAACTATCAGATATCAGTTATCAACTAACAACCACTATCAACTATCAGTTATCAACTAACAACAACTATCAACTATCAACTATCAGATATCAGTTATCAATTAACAACCAGTATCAACTATCAGATATCAGTTATCAACTAACAACCACTATTAACTCTCAGATATCAGTTATCAACTAACAACCACTATCAACTATCAGATATCAGTTATCAACTAACAACCACTATTAACTATCAGATATCAGTTATCAACTAACAACCACTATCAACTCTCAGATATCAGTTATCAACTAACAACCACTATCAACTATCAGATATCAGTTATCAACTAACAACCACTATCAACTATCAGATATCAGTTATCAACTAACAACCACTATCAACTATCAGATATCAGTTATCAACCTAACAACCACTATCAACTATCAGATATCAGTTATCAACTAACAACCACTATCAACTATCAGTTATCAACTAACAACCACTATCAACTATCAGATATCAGTTATCAACTAACAACCACTATCAACTATCAGATATCAGTCAGTTATCAACACAGTTATCAACAACTATCAACTATCAGATATCAGTTATCAACTAACAACCACTATCAACTATCAGTATCAACTTATCAACAACCAACTATCAACTATCAACTAATAACTATCAGATATCAGTTATCAACTAACAACCACTATCAACTATCAGATATCATCAACCAACACTATCAACTATCAGATATCAGTTATCAACAACCACTATCAACTATCAGATAATCAGTTATCAACTAACAACCACTATCAACTATCAGATATCAGTTATCAACTAACAACCACTATCAACTATCAGATATCAGATCAACTAACAACCACTATCAACTATCAGTTATCAACTAACAACCACTATCAACTATCAGATATCAGTTATCAACTAACAACAACCACTATCAACTATCAGTTATCAATAACAACCACTATTCAACTATCAGATATCAGTTATCAACTAACAACCACTATCAACTATCAGATATCAGTTATCAACCAACAACCACTATAACTATCAGATATCAGTTATCAACTAACAACCACTATCAACTATCAGATATCAGTTATCAACCAACAACCACTATCAACTATCAGATATCAGTTATCAACTAACAACCACTATCAACTATCAGATATCAGTTATCAACTAACAACCACTATCAACTATCAGATATCATATCAACTAACAACCACTATCAACTATCAGATATCAGTTATCAACTAACAACCACTATCAACTCAGATATCATATCAACTAACAACCACTATCAACTATCAGATATCAGTTATCAACTAACAACCACTATTAACTATCAGATATCAGTTATCAACTAACAACCACTATCAACTCTCAGATATCAGTTATCAACCAACAACCACTATCAACTATCAGTTATCAACTCAACCACTATCAACTATCAGTTATCAACTAACAACCACTATTAACTATCAGATATCAGTTATCAACTAACAACCACTATCAACTATCAGATATCAGTTATCAACCAACAACCACTATCAACTATCAGATATCAGTTATCAACTAACAACCACTATCAACTATCAGATATCAGTTATCAACCACTATCAACTATCAGTTATCAACTAACAACCACTATCAACTCTCAGATATCAGTTATCAACTAACAACCACTATCAACTATCAGATATCAGTTATCAACTAACAACCACTATTCAACTATCAGATATCAGTTATCAACTAACAACCACTATCAACTATCAGATATCAGTTATCAAACCAACAACCACTATCAACTATCAGATATCAGTTATCAACCAACAACCACTATCAACTATCAGATATCAGTTATCAACCTAACAACCACTATCAACTATCAGATATCAACTAACAACCTACTATCAACTATCAGATATCAGTTATCAACTAACAACCACTATTAACTATCAGATATCAGTTATCAACTAACAACCACTATCAACTATCAGATATCAGTTATCAACTAACAACCACTATCAACTATCAGATCAGTTATCAACTAACAACCACTATCAACTATCAGATATCAGTTATCAACTAACAACCACTATCAAATCAGTTATCAACTAACAACCACTATCAACTATCAGATATCAGTTATCAACTAACAACCACTATTAACTATCAGATATCAGTTATCAACTAACAACTACTATCAACTATCAGATATCAGTTATCAATTAACAACCAACAACCATCAACTATCAGATATCAGTTATCAACTAACAACCACTATCAACTATCAGATATCAGTTATCAACTAACAACAACCATCAGTTATCAACTAACAACTATCAACTATCAGATATCAGTTATCAACTAACCAACAACTATCATATCAGTTATCAACTAACAACCACTATCAACTATCAGATATCCTCAACTAACAACCACTATTAACTATCAGATATCAGTTATCAACTAACAACCACTATCAACTATCAGATATCAGTTATCAACTAACAACCACTATCAATTAACTATCAGATATCAGTTATCAACATCAACTAACAACCACTATCAACTATCAGATATCAGTTATCAACCAACAACCACTATCAACTATCAGATATCAGTTATCAACTAACAACCACTATTAACTATCAGATATCAGTTATCAACTAACAACCACTATCAACTATCAGATATCAGTTATCAACTAACAACCACTATCAACTATCAGATATCATTCAACTAACAACCACTATCAACTATCAGATATCATTATCAACTATCAGATATCAGCGTTATCAACTAACAACCACTATCAACTATCAGATATCAGTTATCAACTAACAACCACTATCAACTATCAGATATCAGTTATCAACCTAACAACCACTATCAACTCAGATATCAGTTATCAACTAACAACCACTATCAACTATCAGATATCAGTTATCAACTAACAACCACTATCAACTCTCAGATATCAGTTATCAACTAACAACCACTATCAACTATCAGATATCAGTTATCAACTAACAACCACTATCAACTATCAGATATCAGTTATCAACTAACAACCACTATTAACTATCAGATATCAGTTATCAACTAACAACCACTATCAACTCTCAGATATCAGTTATCAACTAACAACCACTATCAACTCTAAGATATGAGTTATCAACTAACAACCACTATCAACTCTCAGTTATCAACTATCAAACACTATCAACTCTCAGATATCAACTGACAACCACTATTAACAATCAGATATCAGTTATCAACTAACAACTACTATCAACTATCAGATATCAGTTATCAATTAACAACCACTATCAACTATCAGTTATCAACTAACAACCACTATTAACTATCAGATATCAGTTATCAACTAACAACCACTATCAACTATCAGATATCAGTTATCAACTAACAACCACGATCAACTATCAGTTATCAACTAACAACAACTATCAACTATCAGATATCAGTTATCAATTAACAACCACTATCAACTATCAGATATCAGTTATCAACTAACAACCACTATTAACTATCAGATATCAGTTATCAACTAACAACCACTATCAACTCTCAGATATCAGTTATCAACTAACAACCACTATCAACTATCAGATATCAGTTATCAACTAACAACCACTATTAACTATCAGATATCAGTTATCAACTAACAACCACTATTAACTATCAGATATCAGTTATCAATTAACAACCACTATCAACTCTCAGATATCAGTTATCAACTAACAACCACTATCAACTCTCAGTTATCAACTATCAAACACTATCAACTCTAAGATATCAACTGACAACCACTATTAACAATCAGATATCAGTTATCAACTAACAACTACTATCAACTATCAGATATCAGTTATCAATTAACAACCACTATCAACTATCAGTTCTCAACTAACAACCACTATTAACTATCAGATATCAGTTATCAACAAACAACAACTATCAACTATCAGTTATGAACTAACAACGACTAATAACTATCAGATATCAGTTATCAACTAACAACCACTATCAACTATCAGTTATCATCTAACAACCACTATCAACTCTCAGATATCAGTTATCAACTAACAACCACTATCAACTATCAGATAACATTTCCTAACTAACAACCACTATTAACTATCAGATATCAGTTATCAACTAACAACCACTATCAACTATCAGATATCAGTTATCAATTAACAACCACTATCAACTATCAGATATCAGTTATCAATTAACAACCACTATCAACTATCAGATATCAGTTATCAACTAACAACCACTATCAACTATCAGATATCAGTTATCAACTAACAACCACTATCAACTATCAGATATCAGTTATCAACTAACAACCACTATTAACTATCAGATATCAGTTATCAATTAACAACCACTATCAACTATCAGATATCAGTTATCAACTAACAACCACTATCAACTATCAGTTATCAACTAACAACCACTATCAACTCTAAGATATGAGTTATCAACTAACAACCACTATCAACTCTCAGTTATCAACTATCAAACACTATCAACTCTAAGATATCAACTAACAACCACTATTAACTATCAGATATCAGTTATCAACTAACAACCACTATCAACTCTCAGATATCAGTTATCAACTAACAACCACTATCAACTATCAGATATCAGTTATCAACTAACAACCACTATCAACTATAAGACATCAGTTATCAACTAACAACCACTATCAACTATAAGATATCAGTTATCAACTAACACCACTATCAACTCTCAGTTATCAACTATCAAACACTATCAACTCTCAGATATCAAACATTATCAGATATCAGTTATCAACTAACAACTACTATCAACTATCAGATATCAGTTATCAACTAACAACCACTATCAACTATCAGATATCAGTTATCAACAACAACCACTATTAACTATCAGATATCAGTTATCAACTAACAACCACTATCAACTCTCAGATATCAGTTATCAACTAACAACCACTATAAACTCTCAGATATCAGTTATCAACTAACAACCACTATCAACTATCAGTTATCAACTAACAACCACTATCAACTCTAAGATATGAGTTATCAACTAACAACCACTATCAACTCTCAGTTATCAAGTATCAAACACTATCAACTCTAAGATATAAACTGACAACCACTATTAACAATCAGATATCAGTTATCAACTAACAACTACTATCAACTATCAGATATCAGTCATCAGTTATCAATTACCAACCACTATCAACTATCAGTTATCAACTAACAACCACTATCAACTCTCAGTTATCAACTATCAAACACTATCAACTCTAAGATATCAACTGACAACCACTATTAACAATCAGATATCAGTTATCAACTAACAACTACTATCAACTATCAGATATCAGTTATCAATTAACAACCACTATCAACTATCAGTTATCAACTAACAACAACTATCAACTATCAGTTATCAACTAACAATGACTAATAACTATCAGATATCAGTTATCAACTAACAACCACTATCAACTATCAGTTATCATCTAACAACCACTATCAACTCTCAGATATCAGTTATCAACTAACAACCACTATCAACTATCAGATAACAGTTCCTAACTAACAACCACTATTAACTATCAGATATAAGTTATCAACTAACAACCACTATCAACTCTCAGATATCAGTTATCAACTAACAACCACTATCAACTATCAGATATCAGTTATCAACTAACAACCACGATCAACTATCAGTTATCAGTTATCAACTAACAACCACTATCAACTATCAGATATCACTTATCAACTAACAACCACTATAAACTATCAGATATCAGTTATCAACTAACAACCACTATTAACTATCAGATATCTGTTATCAATTAACAACCACTATCAACTCTCAGATATCAGTTATCAACTAACAACCACTATCAAATCTCAGTTATCAACTATCAAACACTATCAACTCTAAGATATCAACTGACAACCACTATTAACAATCAGATGTCAGTTATCAACTAACAACTACTATCAACTATCAGATATCAGTTATCAATTAACAACCACTATCAACTATCAGTTCTCAACTAACAACCACTATTAACTATCAGATATCAGTTATCAACAAACAACAACTATCAACTATCAGTTATGAACTAACAACGACTAATAACTATCAGATATCAGTAATCAACTAACAACCACTATCAACTATCAGTTATCATCTAACAACCACTATCAACTCTAAGATATCAGTTATCAACTAACAACCACTATCAACTATCAGATAACATTTCCTAACTAACAACCACTATTAACTATCAGATATCAGTTATCAACTAACAACCACTATCAACTCTCAGATATCAGTTATCAACTAACAACCACTATTAACTATCAGATATCAGTTATCAACTAACAACCACGATCAACTATCAGTTATCAGTTATCAACTAACAACCACTATCAACTATCAGATATCACTTATCAACTAACAACCACTATAAACTATCAGATATCAGTTATCAACTAACAACTACAATCAACTCTCAGATATCAGTTATCAACTAACAACCACTATCAACTATCATATATCATTTCCTAACTAACAACCACTATTAACTATCAGATATCAGTTATCAACTAACAACCACTATCAACTCTCAGATATCAGTTATCTACTAACAACCACTATCAACTATCAGACATCAGTTATCAACTAACAACCACTATCAACTATCAGTTATCAATTAACAACCACTATTAACTATCAATTATCAGTTATCAACTAACAACCACTATCAACTCTCAGATATCAGTTATCAACTAACAACCACTATCAACTATCAGATATCAGTTATCAACTAACAACCACTATTAACTATCAGATATCAGTTATCAACTAACAACCACTATTAACTGTCAGATATCAGATATCAATTAACAACCACTATCAACTCTCAGATATCAGTTATCAACTAACAACCACTATCAACTCTAAGATATGAGTTATCAACTAACATCCACTATCAACTCTCAGTTATCAACTATCAAACACTATCAACTCTCAGATATCAACTGACAACCACTATTAACAATCAGATATCAGTTATCAACTAACAACTACTATCAACTATCAGATATCAGTTATCAATTAACAACCACTATCAACTATCAGTTATCAACTAACAACCACTATTAACTATCAGATATCAGTTATCAACTGTCAACCACTATCAACTATCAGATATCAGTTATCAACTAACAACCACGATAAACTATCAGTTATCAACTAACAACAACTATCAACTATCAGATATCAGTTATCAATTAACAACCACTATCAACTATCAGATATCAGTTATCAACTAACAACCACTATTAACTATCAGATATCAGTTATCAACGAACAACTACTATTAACTATCAGATATCATTCATCAACTAACAACCACTATTAACTATCAGATATCAGTTATCAATTAACAACCACTATCAACTCTCAGATATCAGTTATCAACTAACAACCACTATCAACTCTCAGTTATCAACTATCAAACACTATCAACTCTAAGATATCAACTGACAACCACTATTAACAATCAGATATCAGTTATCAACTAACACCTACTATCAACTATCAGATATCAGTTATCAATTAACAACCGCTATCAACTATCAGTTCTCAACTAACAACCACTATTAACTATCAGATATCAGTTATCAACAAACAACAACTATCAACTTTCAGTTATGAACTAACAACGACTAATAACTATCAGATATCAGTTATCAACTAACAACCACTATCAACTATCAGTTATCATCTAACAACCACTATCAACTCTCAGATATCAGTTATCAACTAACAACCACTATCAACTATCAGATATCAGTTATCAACTAACAACCACTATCAACTCTCAGATATCAGTTATCAACTAACAACCACTATTAACTATCAGATATCAGTTATCAACTAACAACCACTATCAACTATCAGATATCAGTTATCAACTAACAACCACTATCAACTATCAGATATCAGTTATCAACTAACAACCACTATCAACTATCAGATATCAGTTATCAATTAACAACCACTATCAACTATCAGATATCAGTTATCAACTAACAACCACTATTAACTATCAGATATCAGTTATCAACCAACAACCACTATCAACTATCAGATATCAGTTATCAACTAACAACCACTATTAACTATCAGATATCAGTTATCAATTAACAACCACTATCAACTCTCAGATATCAGTTATCAACTAACAACCACTATCAACTCTCAGTTATCAACTATCAAACACTATCAACTCTAAGATATCAACTGACAACCACTATTAACAATCAGATATCAGTTATCAACTAACAACTACTATCAACTATCAGATATCAGTTATCAATTAACAACCACTATCAACTATCAGTTATCAACTAACAACCACTATTAACTATCAGATATCAATCAACAACTCAACAACTATCAGATATCAGTTATGAACTAACAACCACTATAACTATCAGATATCAGTTATCAACCAACAACCACTATCAACTATCAGTTATCATCTAACAACCACTATCAACTCTCAGATATCAGTTATCAACTAACAACCACTATCAACTATCAGATAACATTTCTAACTAACAACCACTATTAACTCTCAATTATCAGTTATCAACTAACAACCACTATAAACTATCAGATATCAGTTATCAATTAACAACCACTATCAACTCTCAGATATCAGTTATCAATTAACAACCACTATCAACTATCAGATATCAGTTATCAACTAACAACCACTATCAACTATCAGATATCAGTTATCAACTAACAACCACTATCAACTATCAGATATCAGTTATCAACTAACAACCACTATCAACTCTCAGATATCAGTTATCAACTAACAACCACTATCAACTATCAGTTATCAACTAACAACCACTATCAACTCTAAGATATGAGTTATCAACTAACAACCACTATCAACTCTAAGATATCAACTGACAACCACTATTAACAATCAGATATCAGTTATCAACTAACAACTACTATCAACTATCAGATATCAGTTATCAATTACCAACCAATATCAACTATCAGTTATCAACTAACAACCACTATCAACTCTCAGTTATAAACTATCAAACACTATCAACTCTAAGATATCAACTGACAACCACTATTAACAATCAGATATAAGTTATAAACGAACAACTACTATCAACTATCAGATATCAGTTATCAATTAACAACCACTATCAACTATCAGTTATCAACTAACAACAACTATCAACTATCAGTTATCAACTAACAACGACTAATAACTATCAGATATCAGTTATCAACTAACAACCACTATCAACTCTCAGATATCAGTTATCAACTAACAACCACTATCAACTATCAGATAACAGTTCCTAACTAACAACCACTATTAACTATCAGATATCAGTTATAAACTAACAACCACTATCAACTCTCAGATATCAGTTATCAACTAACAACCACTATCAACTATCAGATATCAGTTATCAACTAACAACCACTATTAACTCTCAGATATCAGTTATCAACTAACAACCACTATCAACTATCAGATATCAGTTATCAACTAACAACCACTATTAACTATCAGATATCAGTTATCAACTAACAACCACTATCAACTATCAGATATAAGTTATCAACTAACAACCACTATCAACTCTCAGATATCAGTTATCAACTAACAACCACTATCAACTATCAGATATCAGTTATCAACTAACAACCACGATCAACTATCAGTTATCAGTTATCAACTAACAACCACTATCAACTATCAGATATCACTTATCAACTAACAACCACTATAAACTATCAGATATCAGTTATCAACTAACAACCACTATTAACTATCAGATATCTGTTATCAATTAACAACCACTATCAACTCTCAGATATCAGTTATCAACTAACAACCACTATCAAATCTCAGTTATCAACTATCAAACACTATCAACTCTAAGATATCAACTGACAACCACTATTAACAATCAGATGTCAGTTATCAACTAACAACTACTATCAACTATCAGATATCAGTTATCAATTAACAACCACTATCAACTATCAGTTCTCAACTAACAACCACTATTAACTATCAGATATCAGTTATCAACAAACAACAACTATCAACTATCAGTTATGAACTAACAACGACTAATAACTATCAGATGTCAGTAATCAACTAACAACCACTATCAACTATCAGTTATCATCTAACAACCACTATCAACTCTAAGATATCAGTTATCAACTAACAACCACTATCAACTATCAGATAACATTTCCTAACTAACAACCACTATTAACTATCAGATATCAGTTATCAACTAACAACCACTATCAACTATCAGATATCAGTTATCAACTAACAACCACTATCAACTATCAGATATCACTTATCAACTAACAACCACTATAAACTATCAGATATCAGTTATCAACTAACAACTACAATCAACTCTCAGATATCAGTTATCAACTAACAACCACTATCAACTATCATATATCATTTCTAACTAACAACCACTATTAACTATCAGATATCAGTTATCAACTAACAACCACTATCAACTCTCAGATATCAGTTATCTACTAACAACCACTATCAACTATCAGACATCAGTTATCAACTAACAACCACTATCAACTATCAGTTATCAATTAACAACCACTATTAACTATCAGATATCAGTTATCAACTAACAACCACTATCAACTCTCAGATATCAGTTATCAACTAACAACCACTATCAACTATCAGATATCAGTTATCAACTAACAACCACTATTAACTATCAGATATCAGTTATCAACTAACAACCACTATTAACTGTCAGATATCAGTTATCAACTAACAACCACTATCAACTATCAGATATCAGTTATCAACTAACAACCACTATTAACTATCAGATATCAGTTATCAACTAACAACCACTATTAACTGTCAGATATCAGTTATCAACTAACAACCACTATCAACTATCAGATAACAGTTCCTAACTAACAACCACTATTAACTATCAGATATCAGTTATCAACTAACAACCACTATCAACTCTCAGATATCAGTTATCAACTAACAACCACTATCAACTATCAGATATCAGTTATCAACCAACAACCACTATTAACTCTCAGATATCAGTTATCAACTAACAACCACTATCAACTATCAGATATCAGTTATCAACTAACAACCACTATCAACTATAAGATATCAGTTATCAACTAACAACCACTATTAACTATCAGATATCAGTTATCAACTAACAACCACTATCAACTATAAGACATCAGTTATCAACTAACAACCACTATCAACTATCAGATATCAGTTATCAACCAACAACCACTATTAACTATCAGATATCAGTTATCAACTAACAACCACTATCAACTCTCAGATATCAGTTATCAACTAACAACCACTATCAACTCTCAGATATCAGCTATCAACTAACAACCACTATTAACTATCAGATATCAGTTATCAACTAACAACCACTATCAACTATAAGACATCAGTTATCAACTAACAACCACTATCAACTATCAGATATCAACTAACAAACCACTATTAACTATCAGATATCAGTTATCAACTAACAACCACTATCAACTCTCAGATATCAGTTATCAACTAACAACCACTATCAACTATCAGATATCAGTTATCAACTAACAACCACTATCAACTATCAGTTATCAACTAACAACCACTATCAACTATCAGATATCAGTTATCAATTAACAACCACTATCAACTATCAGATATCAGTTATCAACTAACAACCACTTATTAAACTATCAGTTATCAACTAACAACAACTATCAACTATCAGATATCAGTTATCAATTAACAACCACTATCAACTATCAGATATCAGTTATCAACTAACAACCACTATTAACTATCAGATATCAGTTATCAACTAACAACCACTATCAACTCTCAGATATCGTTATCAACTAACAACCACTATCAACTATCAGATATCAGTTATCAACGAACAAACTACTATTAACTATCAGATATCATTCATCAACTAACAACCACTATTAACTATCAGATATCAGTTATCAATTAACAACCACTATCAACTCTCAGATATCAGTTATCAACTAACAACCACTATCAACTCTCAGTTATCAACTATCAAACACTATCAACTCTAAGATATCAACTGACAACCACTATTAACAATCAGATATCAGTTATCAACTAACACCTACTATCAACTATCAGATATCAGTTATCAATTAACAACCGCTATCAACTATCAGTTCTCAACTAACAACCACTATTAACTATCAGATATCAGTTATCAACAAACAACAACTATCAACTTTCAGTTATGAACTAACAACGACTAATAACTATCAGATATCAGTTATCAACTAACAACCACTATCAACTATCAGTTATCATCTAACAACCACTATCAACTCTCAGATATCAGTTATCAACTAACAACCACTATCAACTATCAGATAACATTTCCTAACAAACAACCACTATTAACTCTCAGATATCAGTTATCAACTAACAACCACTATCAACTATCAGAGATCAGTTATCAATTAACAACCACTATCAACTCTCAGATATCAGTTATCAATTAACAACCACTATCAACTATCAGATATAAGTTATCAACTAACAACCACTATCAACTCTCAGATATCAGTTATCAACTAACAACCACTATCAACTATCAGATATCAGTTATCAACTAACAACCACTATTAACTATCAGATATCAGTTATCAACTAACAACCACTATCAACTCTCAGATATCAGTTATCAACTAACAACCACTATCAACTATCAGTTATCAACTAACAACCACTATCAACTCTAAGATATGAGTTATCAACTAACAACCACTATCAACTCTCAGTTATCAACTATCAAACACTATCAACTCTAAGATATCAACTGACAACCACTATTAACAATCAGATATCAGTTATCAACTAACAACTACTATCAACTATCAGATATCAGTTATCAATTACCAACCAATATCAACTATCAGTTATCAACTAACAACCACTATCAACTCTCAGTTATAAACTATCAAACACTATCAACTCTAAGATATCAACTGACAACCACTATTAACAATCAGATATAAGTTATAAACGAACAACTACTATCAACTATCAGATATCAGTTATCAATTAACAACCACTATCAACTATCAGTTATCAACTAACAACAACTATCAACTATCAGTTATCAACTAACAACGACTAATAACTATCAGATATCAGTTATCAACTAACAACCACTATCAACTCTCAGATATCAGTTATCAACTAACAACCACTATCAACTATCAGATATCAGTTATCAACTAACAACCACTATCAACTCTCAGATATCAGTTATCAACTAACAACCACTATCAACTATCAGATATCATGTTATCAACTAACAACCACTATCAACTCTCAGATATCAGTTATCAACTAACAACCACTATCAACTATCAGATATCAGTTATCAACTAACAACCACTATTAACTATCAGATATCAGTTATCAATTAACAACCACTATCAACTCTCAGATATCAGTTATCAACTAACAACCACTATCAACTATCAGTTATCAACTAACAACCACTATCAACTCTAAGATATGAGTTATCAACTAACAACCACTATCAACTCTCAGATATCAGTTATCAACTAACAACCACTATCAACTATCAGATATCAGTTATCAACTAACAACCACTATCAACTCTCAGATATCAGTTATCAACTAACAACCACTATCAACTCTCAGATATCAGTTATCAACTAACAACCACTATCAACTATCAGTTATCAACTAACAACCACTATCAACTCTAAGATATGAGTTATCAACTAACAACCACTATCAACTATCAGATATCAGTTATCAACTAACAACCACGATAAACTATCAGTTATCAACTAACAACAACTATCAACTATCAGATATCAGTTATCAATTAACAACCACTATCAACTATCAGATATCAGTTATCAACTAACAACCACTATTAACTATCAGATATCAGTTATCAACCAACAACCACTATCAACTCTCAGATATCAGTTATCAACTAACAACCACTATCAACTATCAGATATCAGTTATCAACTAACAACCACTATTAACTATCAGATATCATTCATCAACTAACAACCACTATTAACTATCAGATATCAGTTATCAATTAACAACCACTATCAACTCTCAGATATCAGTTATCAACTAACAACCACTATCAACTCTCAGTTATCAACTATCAAACACTATCAACTCTAAGATATCAACTGACAACCACTATTAACAATCAGATATCAGTTATCAACTAACAACTACTATCAACTATCAGATATCAGTTATCAATTAACAACCACTATCAACTATCAGTTCTCAACTAACAACCACTATTAACTATCAGATATCAGTTATCAACAAACAACAACTATCAACTATCAGTTATGAATTAACAACCACTATTAACTATCAGATATCAGTTATCAACTAACAACCACTATCAACTATCAGATATCATTCAACTAACAACCACTATCAACTCTCAGATATCAGTTATCAACTAACAACCACTATCAACTATCAGATAACATTTCAACAAACAACCACTATTAACTATCAATTATCAGTTATCAACTAACAACCACTATCAACTATCAGATATCAGTTATCAATTAACAACCACTATCAACTCTCAGATATCAGTTATCAATTAACAACCACTATCAACTATCAGATATCAGTTATCAACTAACAACCACTATCAACTCTCAGATATCAGTTATCAACTAACAATCCCTATCAACTATCAGATATCAGTTATCAACTAACAACCACTATTAACTATCAGATATCAGTTATCAATTAACAACCACTATCAACTCTCAGATATCAGTTATCAACTAACAACCACTATCAACTATCAGTTATCAACTAACAACCACTATCAACTCTAAGATATGAGTTATCAACTAACAACCACTATCAACTCTCAGTTATCAACTATCAAACACTATCAACTCTAAGATATCAACTGACAACCACTATTAACAATCAGATATCAGTTATCAACTAACAACTACTATCAACTATCAGATATCAGTTATCAATTACCAACCAATATCAACTATCAGTTATCAACTAACAACCACTATCAACTCTCAGTTATCAACTATCAAACACTATCAACTATCAGTTTTCAACTAACAACCACTATTAACTATCAGATATCAGTTATAAACGAACAACTACTATCAACTATCAGATATCAGTTATCAATTAACAACCACTATCAACTATCAGTTATCAACTAACAACAACTATCAACTATCATATCAGTTATCAACTAACAACGACTAATAACTATCAGATATCAGTTATCAACTAACAACCACTATCAACTCTCAGATATCAGTTATCAACTAACAACCACTATCAACTATCAGATATCAGTTATCAACTAACAACCACTATCAACTCTCAGATATCAGTTATCAACTAACAACCACTATCAACTATCAGATATCAGTTATCAACCAACAACCACTATCAACTCTCAGATATCAGTTATCAACTAACAACCACTATCAACTATCAGATATCAGTTATCAACTAACAACCACTATTAACTATCAGATATCAGTTATCAATTAACAACCACTATCAACTCTCAGATATCAGTTATCAACTAACAACCACTATCAACTCAGATATCAGTTATCAACTAACAACCACTATCAACTCTAAGATATCAGTTATCAACTAACAACCACTATCAACTCTCAGTTATCAACTATCAAACACTATCAACTCTAAGATATCAACTAACAACCACTATTAACAATCAGATATCAGTTATCAACTAACAACTACTATCAACTATCAGATATCAGTTATCAATTACCAACCAATATCAACTATCAGTTATCAACTAACAACCACTATCAACTATCAAGCGTTATCATCTAACTAACAACCACTATCAACTCTCAGATATCAGCGTTAATCAACTGACAACCACTATTAACAATCAGATATCAGTTATCAACTAACAACCACTATCAACTATCAGATATCAGTTATCAATTAACAACCACTATCAACTATCAGATATCAGTTAATCAACTAACAACAACTATCAACTCTATCAGTTATCAACTAACAACCACTATTAACTATCAGATATCAGTTATCAACTAACAACCACTATCAACTCTCAGATATCAGTTATCAACCAACAACCACTATCAACTATCAGATAACAGTTATCAACTAACAACCACTATTAACTATCAGATATCAGTTATCAACTAACAACCACTATCAACTCTCAGATATCAGTTATCAACTAACAACCACTATCAACTATCAGATATCAGTTATCAACTAACAACCACTATTAACTCTCAGATATCAGTTATCAACTAACAACCACTATCAACTATCAGATATCAGTTATCAACTAACAACCACTATTAACTATCAGATATCAGTTATCAACTAACAACCACTATCAACTATCAGATATCAGTTATCAACTAACAACCACTATCAACTCTCAGATATCAGTTATCAACTAACAACCACTATCAACTATCAGATATCAGTTATCAACTAACAACCACGATCAACTATCAGTTATCAGTTATCAACTAACAACCACTATCAACTATCAGATATCAGTTATCAACTAACAACCACTATTAACTATCAGATATCAGTTATCAACTAACAACCACTATTAACTATCAGATATCTGTTATCAATTAACAACCACTATCAACTCTCAGATATCAGTTATCAACTAACAACCACTATCAAATCTCAGTTATCAACTATCAAACACTATCAACTCTAAGATATCAACTGACAACCACTATTAACAATCAGATGTCAGTTATCAACTAACAACTACTATCAACTATCAGATATCAGTTATCAATTAACAACCACTATCAACTATCATATCAGTTCTCAACTAACAACCACTATTAACTATCAGATATCAGTTATCAACTAACAACAACTATCAACTATCAGTTATGAACTAACAACGACTAATAACTATCAGATATCAGTAATCAACTAACAACCACTATCAACTATCAGTTATCATCTAACAACCACTATCAACTCTCAGATATCAGTTATCAACTAACAACCACTATCAACTATCAGATATCAGTTATCAACTAACAACCACTATCAACTATCAGATATCAGTTATCAACTAACAACCACTATCAACTATCAGATATCAGTTATCAACTAACAACCACTATCAACTATCAGATATCAGTTATCAACTAACAACCACTATCAACTATCAGATATCAGTTATCAACCAACAACCACTATCAACTATCAGATATCAGTTATCAACTAACAACCACTATCAACTATCAGATATCAGTTATCAACTAACAACCACTATCAACTATCAGATATCAGTTATCAACTAACAACCACTATCAACTATCAGTTATCAATCAACCACTATCAACTATCAAAGTATCAACTAACAACCACTATCAACTCTCAGATATCAGTTATCAACTAACAACCACTATCAACTATCAGATATCGATTTATCAAACTAACAACCACTATCAACTATCAGATATCAGTTATCAACCAACAACCACTATTCAACTATCAGATATCAGTTATCAACTAACAACCACTATCAACTATCAGATATCAGTTATCAACTAACAACCACTATTAACTCTCAGATATCAGTTATCAACTAACAACCACTATCAACTATCAGATATCAGTTATCAACTAACAACCACTATTAACTATCAGATATCAGTTATCAACTAACAACCACTATCAACTATCAGATATCAGTTATCAACTAACAACCACTATCAACTATCAGATATCAGTTATCAACTAACAACCACTATCAACTATCAGATATCAGTTATCAACTAACAACCACTATCAACTATCAGATATCAGTTATCAACTAACAACCACTATCAACTATCAGATATCAGTTATCAACTAACAACCACTATTAACTATCAGATATCAGTTATCAACTAACAACCACTATCAACTATCAGATATCAGTTATCAACTAACAACCACTATCAACTATCAGTTATCAACTAACAACCACTATCAACTCTCAGATATCAGTTATCAACTAACAACCACTATTAACTATCAGATATCAGTTATCAACTAACAACCACTATCAACTATCAGATCAGTTATCAACTAACAACCACTATCAACTATCAGATATCAGTTATCAACTAACAACCACTATCAACTATCAGATATCAGTTATCAACTAACAACCACTATCAACTATCAGATATCAGTTATCAACTAACAACCACTATCAACTATCAGATATCAGTTATCAACTAACAACCACTATCAACTCTCAGATATCAGTTATCAACTAACAACCACTATCAACTCAGATATCAGTTATCAACTAACAACCACTATCAACTATCAGATATCAGTTATCAACTAACAACACTATTCAACTATCAGATATCAGTTATCAACTAACAACCACTATCAACTATCAGATATCAGTTATCAACTAACAACCACTATTCAACTATCAGATATCAGTTATCAATTAACAACCACTATCAACTCTCAGATATCAGTTATCAACTAACAACCACTATCAACTATCAGATATCAGTTATCAACTAACAACCACTATTAACTATCAGATATCAGTTATCAACTAACAACCACTATCAACTATCAGATATCAGTTATCAACTAACAACCACTATCAACTCTCAGATATCAGTTATCAACTAACAACCACTATCAACTATCAGTTATCAACTAACAACCACTATCAACTCTAAGATATGAGTTATCAACTAACAACCACTATCAACTCTCAGATATCAGTTATCAATTAACAACCACTATCAACTCAGATATCATATCAACTGACAACCACTATTAACAATCAGATATCAGTTATCAACTAACAACTACTATCAACTATCAGATATCAGTTATCAATTACCAACCACTATCAACTATCAGTTATCAACTAACAACCACTATCAACTCTCAGTTATCAACTATCAAACACTATCAACTCTAAGATATCAACTGACAACCACTATTAACAATCAGATATCAGTTATCAACTAACAACTACTATCAACTATCAGATATCAGTTATCAATTAACAACCACTATCAACTATCAGTTATCAACTAACAACAACTATCAACTATCAGTTATCAACTAACAACGACTAATAACTATCAGATATCAGTTATCAACTAACAACCACTATCAACTATCAGTTATCATCTAACAACCACTATCAACTCTCAGATATCAGTTATCAACTAACAACCACTATCAACTATCAGATATCAGTTATCAACTAACAACCACTATTAACTATCAGATATAAGTTATCAACTAACAACCACTATCAACTCTCAGATATCAGTTATCAACTAACAACCACTATCAACTATCAGATATCAGTTATCAACTAACAACCACTATCAACTATCAGTTATCAGTTATCAACTAACAACCACTATCAACTATCAGATATCAGTTATCAACTAACAACCACTATAAACTATCAGATATCAGTTATCAACTAACAACCACTATCAACTATCAGATATCAGTTATCAATTAACAACCACTATCAACTCTCAGATATCAGTTATCAACTAACAACCACTAATAACTATCAGATATCAGTTATCAACTAACAAACCACTATCAACTCTCAGATATCAGTTATCAACTAACAACCACTATCAACTCTCAGATGTCAGTTATCAACTAACAACCACTATTAACTATCAGTTATCAGATATCAGTTATCAACTACAACCTACTATCAACTATCAGATATCAGTTATCAACTAACAACCACTATCAACTATCAGATATCAGTTATCAACTAACAACCACTACTATCAGACTATCAGTTATCAACTAACAACCTAAACTATCAGATATCAGTTATCAACTAACAACCACTATCAACTATCAGATATCAGTTATCAACTAACAACCACTATCAACTCTCAGATATCAGTTATCAACTAACAACCACTATCAACTATCAGATAACATTTCTAACTAACAACCACTAT